>JAPKLW010001232.1:0-19238 GCA_026898455.1 Plectranthus barbatus
GTTGAGATCTGAGGAACTGAGGCCTATTTATAGGAAATTACTGGACTGCTATTGGGCTTGAGTTTCATGGGCCAGACCAGGGACCAAAATGCAAATAGCAAATAAGACCTATCAATTAATTAATTCCCATATTCAACCCAGAATATAATTAATTAATTAATATTGATTCATTCCAACAGAGAATCAATATTGTCCTACCTATTTGCTACCACGTTTTGAGGCATGGGTTGCATGGGCTCAGTATATCCCCACATTTAAGGTTACAGACATTCGTTAATTAATTTAAGCTCTGACAAGCTATTTAATTAATTAACATCTTATATTCCTAAATCAATCCACTCAAACCTTTTCACTTATGCTTGAACTTAATCAGCCTGCAGGACTTAGCATAACGAACCTTTTGAGCTGTTCAGGGAATGTCACCATCCTATACTGGATGTGGTTACCTAGTTCCAGTACCAGACAGTCATACACAAACTGCTATTACCCAAGATACAGATATACATGCTCAACTAGAGCCTTTCACTGCAACTCAAAGTAATACACAATCTGCATATACTTCTGTACCTTCATTTAGGCTTAGGATCTCGTCAAGCCATAGAGATCTAGATTCTTTTAATGTCAGATAAAAGAATCAATCTCGACTTAGGTCCTTATCAATGTGTACCCCACACCAGCATACCAAGTCATCCAAGATAAGATGCTTATTACTGCATATGCTGCAGCCTACACCGACAGTTTATCCTGGAACTATCTCAGCTGTGTTAACTATTTATATCTCGCTAGGTCAAACGATCCATACGATCTTTCGTGATCTTCTACACATCGTATGATCTCCCTATCGACGAGATAAGAGGATAATTGCGTTTGCAACACATGTTTGTTAATTCAGACAGGAGATGAACATACAACATTTATGATTCCCAGTATATTAACCAATCGACCTTGTACATAATATACCTATCATAATGCTTTCAGTATATAAATCCATCACTACGCTCGTATTGCTGCTTTGAAGAAGAAGATGTTTAATTTTTTTTAATTCGTATTTATGTAAAAATGAAGTAAATCGTGCTAAAAATGAAGTCAATTCGGCAAAAAATGAAGTAAATCGGACTTAAAATGCAGGTTGCTGTTTGTGTTTGAGTTTTTTTTTTTTTTTTACAGTTTTTGCCTTTAAAGGCTAAAACTGCAAGATATTGGGGCAAAAATGCTGCATTTTTCAATTTGCTGAGAATGAATCCTGTTCGTCGATTTGATGAGATGGACGCACGAGATCTATTCTTATTTCTCATAGTAAGTCATATTCTCACCTGATCACTCCCCTATATATATATATATCTATATATAGGGTAGTGATCATATGAGAACTCCCCTTACCATGTTAATGCATGGTGCACGCGTGTGCTTGAGAGAGAATCAAGTGAAATGGTTCAATTTGTTTTCCAATGTGTAATAATATTGGGTTCTTGGCTAAATCAATTTGAAAGTGGTTTCATAGCGATGTCTATGGATGCGAGGTTGAGAGTCTGAACAACAAATTAGTTGATGTGGCCTGGAATGGCATCACAATCATGATTGCATGAGTTTCTTCTTGGTTGTCTCTGCCATTTTTTTATGGTTTAGTATTCTTCTACTTATTTGTTTGAGATTCATGTTAAAGACATGTATGATGAATTATTGTTGTTGTTTGTGGTGGGTGAGAGAAGGGCATCAATGGTGAGAGAGTAGGCTTGCGACGGCTGCGAGAGAAGGTGAACAATCGAAGTCGGTGACACAGATCACTTCCCCTTCCCTTCTCGCCATTGTCGGTTGAGAATTTTCATCCATATGGCCGATAAGCTTTAGGAACAAAAATTAAATTCTGTTTTGTGGATGCAGTTTGTGAAGGATTTCATGCGTGTACATTAAATTCGACTACATATAATTATATATAGTTGCAGTAATTTATAGTTAAAGTTGCATGTATTAAGCCTATACATTTGCATATATTCACGTGTTATGATTTAAGCAAGATGTCTTAACTACGTAGTTGTAATAATTAAGTCGACAAACGTGTATTGCTTAAACCTGTAAACTTGCATTTATCAAGCTTATAAACTTGCATTATATTGTTTTATTTTATAGTTGTGTGTAAAATTTTGGAGAATGTAAATATATGTAGTTGCAGCAATTAGCTCGTAAACTTACAATTTTTAAGCTTGTAATCATGCATTGCCTAAGCCTGTAATTTGCTTCATACAACTGATTGTTTTTTATGTCTATGTAAACTTTGTATATGTTATGATACTGCAATGAATTGATTAATATATAGCACATTTTACAGATTAATATTGCAACTTTCAATGAAGTATAAATATTGTTATAATTTTGTGTCAATATCTATAGAATAATGAAATATTGCAAGCTATATAATGCATTATTTCACATAAAATAATGCAATATTATGTGATAGATAATTCAAAATCACAAAATAAATTGCTTAAAATTTGAAATTTATAAAGAAAATGAAATTAATTTTGAAATACAACAATTCAGATAACCAAACACATTAAATTAGGAAGCAAATATAATTTAATTTTGAAATGTAGCATTTTAGAAATCAAATCCCAAAAAATTAGGGGTGAAAATCGTGCATATATAATTCTGATTTTAAAAAAAATCCCACGTACAGCAACTTCTTCTTATTAATAATGCAAAATTTTTCTCTTAATAATGCAGCGAATTCGATTATATTTTAAAAATTAATATGATTGGTAGGTTAATATTTTTAAAATTTTAATACAACTAATTCCCGTTTAATTCGGGATCCAGATATGTGGGAATATTTAAATTTGTGTACAAAGATATTATTAACCTTATATGCAACTTTCAAACTCTTTTACGGCAAGTTTTTTTTTAAAAAATGAAATGATCCTGCGTGTTCATTTGAATAATCAATGATCCAGATTTAGTCTTATTTCACATTTGAAAGGTGGTTTCATTTATAACGCGCCTGTATATATATATATATATATATATATATATATATATATATAGGCGTAATCATATCAAAAGTCTCCCTTAGATGGGAGAAGAGAATAAATCATGACCTTTGATTTGATGAAATAAATGGTCCAGAGTTAATATCTCTATTTATTTTGTTACTTAATTTATGAATTAATATTTTGTAATAATGGTATTTAGGTAAGTTAAACATGGGGGACCACAAAAAAATCTCATATTCTCTTTCATCTCAAACTCACGTATTTATTTCTTTAACATATTATCTCTCCTCTATTTTCCTCATAAAACTTGAAGTAATCATATCTCACTCAATTTAAATTATTTTTTAACTCACCGTATATCAAATTAAAGATAATTTAATTATCTTTCAAACGATATCACTATTTCATATATTTTAAAAAAGATAATCGTAGTAAAAATAAGATACTTCAACTTTGCATATGTAGATAATGCATATTTACAAGCTTAATAATGCAACTTACATATGAAAATATATAAACATGCAAATATGCATTATATAAGCCTGTAAATATGCATTATATAAACCTGTAAATATGCATTATATACCCTTTTACAGTTGCAGTATAAAAAACCATTTCAATCCATACATACAAAAACGTTTCTCTGAAACTCCCTTATCATGGCTTAACCCCAAGGAAGGCCAAGGCAGAGTTCATCATTATCTTCAAACACCCAAATCCCCTCAACAATGGAATTTCAAGACTTAAATCTCATCTCTCAGTGGCATTAGGAGGAGAAGAAGAAGAAAGTCAAGCAGCGCCTCATCATCAACGTTGTCGTCACGGGACCCAGCTTCTCCTTGCTCTTTTCGTTCATCTGCTGAGCCTTGGACTTCGCCGCATCGCCTTCTCTTCCGCGCTCTCCTCGGCTCTGTCCTTCATCTCGCGAGTTTTCTCCTTGGCCTTGTCCATGGTTTCTCTCACTTCATCCCCGTTGAAGCGCAATGAAAGAAACGTTGAATGAAGAATGAATTAATATTGTAAAGGCAGGCAGGCAAGGTTTAGTTTACCTGTTTGTATCGGGAAGCAGAGGTGAAGCAAACTCTGGAGACTCTAGGGCAGAGAGGGAAGGAGCGGGCCATCTCCGACGACTTTGAGAGGTTGAGGAATGCGTTCTTCACGATGTGATTGGTTGCCATTTTGCTGGATTTTTTTTGACAAAATACATAATATGTTTGGTAGTTGATGTTGCATCTTTACATAAATACCCTTACTCTGCAACTTTTTTTCATTATCGAATGCACCTTTTTAATTTTGCCCATCAAATTGATCTCAACCGTCCGAACACATTATTGGATGTACAAGATTCATTCTCATCTCCCATCGCAGAGACCACTAGTGACTTTAACGCACCCCTATATATATATATATATATATAGAGAGAGAGAGAGAGAGACAGAGGAGGGATCATGTAAAAACAATTCCCCATGTGAGAAAAAAGAATGAATCATGTCCATCAGATCTAAAAAAATCAATGATTGATATTGAATCAAGCAACAACTAAAATGCAATCAAGCAAATAAATAATCAAGTAACAACTAAAGCACAATCAAGCAACATTGCAATCAAGCAACGACCTGAATACAATCAAGCAATGTCGTGAATGCAATCAAGCATCTTTCTCACTTTCTCACGTTAAGAGTTTTCTCACTGGATCCGCTCCCTATATATATATATATATGGAGAGAGAGAGAGAGAGAGAGAGAGAGAGAGAGAGAGATCTACTCAAGTGCTAAAATTAAAGTTTGTGCTAAATATGAATGAATCTCAGTCATTGGATTGATAGCATCAATGGTTAAGATTAAAACTTCAAATATTAAAAAATAAAACATAATTTTCGTTCGTGCTTAATTGCTTTATAAATCATGCTTAATTCGATTAAGCATAATTTATAAAGCAAAAAAGCATGAAATCTGGAAAAAAAAAATTAATCTCAACCATTGATTTTTTTTAGATGAGTGGTGTAAATTCATTCCTATTTATTACAAACTAATTTTTAGTATGTGATTCATTCCCTATATATATATAGAGTTGCGTTCAAATCCGAACTACATGTCCTAAATGAACATTGACCATTTATCCAGCCATTCATCTTAAATTTTGGACGCCCCATATTATGCCACATGACATTTTTAAATTAATATTTTATTAAGTAAATGGTAATATTGGTGTCACATAATTATATAAAGTTGTTAGTTTTGGAAATCCCTATAATCATGCAATTTATAAGTTTTTAATATCTTTTTATTTTTTATTTCTATATCATATCTAATAAAAATCCTAAATTTTTCGCTTCCCTCTCTATCTTTTCTTTTTCTTATTATGTCGTGGACCAGGGTTCCCACCATCGGCCGCGGCGCCACTGCTGCCGTCTCCCTCGCCGCGACCCCCGCTGGTCACCTCTTTGCCGTCAAGTCAGTCGATCTTGCTTCTTCCTTCTTGCTGAGGAACGAGAATCGTCCAAGTGGAATGGCCAAATGGTGATCGAACTTTAAAACTGGAGCCCAGTGGTCGGACAGCAAGATAAAGGGCAACAATGCCACCTACGCCGGGCCGTGCGCAGAGGGGGAGTGGAATCGACTGTCGGCGGATAATTTAGGGAAAATGAAGACAAATGCTTCAAAAACCCTAAAAATGGAGGCTGCAGCGATCGTGTGTGGTGCATACTACCGTGGAGGTGGGGGAGGGATCTAGTGCGGCCGATTGCAAGGTGGTGGCGCAGGCAGCACTCCTCAACATGTTGTATGGTTGTGGGTGGTGGAGGGATTCTTGGTCGCTAGTGGAATTTCGAAGGGGAGAGAGAATCTTAGAAAGAATGAGGATCCTAGGGTTCATGAATTGTTTTTTTTAAGTAAATATCGAGTGGTTACGCAACGCTGGATGTAAGGCATGCAGATGATTGATCCGACCGTCGCCTTCTTCTTTGGAGCCTCATTCAATTCCTGCAGCTCTGTTGAGTTCTCCTTCAATCGCGGCTCTGTTTATATCCTTAGGATTAAAGTGTTTTTCATTATTTTTGTATCATATACGATTATCATTGTTATTTTAGATGAGTGTCATTATATTTGAATAAATGTTTCATTGTTCGAATTCCTGTTTAATAGATTGATAATTATTTATTTATTTTCTACATTGTGTGAACTCAGTTAATATGTAGCATTGTACGCTGTTTTATATTATCGTTGTTACTTGTATTAAATATCATTTTATCAAAATTATTATTTTAATCTTAATTGATTTATAATACACCTTTAAGATCATTGTTATCTTTATTCAATATCATTCTATGAATAATTAAGATTGTTTATACATTTAACGATAATATATTAGTGGAAGTTTACAGAATTACCTTACAATGACACACAAAGCCATAAACAATGACATACAAAGTCATAAACAATGATAACGATTAACTTAAGATTATTGAATAAATTGTGGTGTATTTTCTCTTTCCAATTTATATGATAATAATGAAAAAATCGTGGGGGATTTGATTTGGTAACTGAATCCAAAAAATCAGCATGTAGATTTAATTCCATTTCAATTTTCCCCATTTAGGACTAATTTGCCCTTTCAATGATAGAACAAGCTAGCAACAATGATAAAAGGCAATATAAAATCTGGGACATCTATTTTTTAAATCAAAGACTGGATTTTGGTCTCTGTTCATTCATGGATACATGTTCAGCCATGAATGCACCCCTATATAGATTTTACCATGCTAAATGAGAAAGAATTTGGATCCTTTATTTTGTTGATCCAATGGTTGTGATAATTCAGGATTTATTGAATAAATAAGGTAATTAGAGAATATTATTAATTTAGCATTTAAGTTTGAATAATCGTCTTCTCTATCTTTAGATCTAAACATTCTCTCTCCTAGTTTTCTCTTTCCTCCCATTATAATCAAACGATTATATCTTTCTCGATCCAAATCTATTTTTTACGAATCATATATCAAATTAAACGTATTTTTACGACGATTCATATGATATCCGTATTGAATATGTTAAATTTAGAAGATTTGCACGGAAATCATGATTTTATATTCAGCTGGTATATGTTATTCATTATATTTACGTTCAGGATAAAAAAGGCATCAATTACGCATAAAAAATGTTCCCAAGTATCTGCATTTTTTTGCATCAAATGATGCATTCTTAACTTGAATAAGATGCATTTTTATTCCAAAGCATATGCATTTTTGTATTCGTATTGAGTGCATTTTTTGCATTGATTATATGCCGCAATTTTATGCGCAAAATATTGCATTTTTTACATCGAATGTGTGCATATTATGTTTTATGAACTGCACGAAATGAAATTGTTGAATGTATAATTTTCACATTTTTACCCTTTTATGCATTGAGTATGTGCAAAAAATGCACCGAAAATTGGACGAGATTTGTTTAATCTGAGCCGTCGATTGCAATATTTAATGGCTCAGATTTTTTCTCATTTAGCACGGGAAATCCTATTATCACCTAATCACTACCCTATATATATATAGGGGTGCATTCAAGGCTAAATATATGTCCATGAATGAACAGAGACCAAAATCCAGCCATTGATTTCGAAAATAGACGTCCCTGATTTTTTGTTGCCATTTATCATTGTTGATAGCTTCTTCTATCATTAAAAGGGCAAATTAGTCCTAAACAAAAAAAAATTAAATTAAATTAAATCTGCATGTTGATTTTTCGGATTCAGTTACCAAATGAAATCACCACAATTTTTTTCATTATTATTGTATAAATTGGAAAGAGAAATAAGATAATGTTGCATATTTTTGGGGTGCAGTTACAAAAAAAAAAATACACCACGATTTATTCCATATTCTTAAGTTAATCGTTGTCATTGTTTATGGCTTTGTATGTCATTGTAAGCTAATCAATCGGGTGTGGTTTAACTTCCACTAATATATTATCGTCAAATGCATAAACAACTTTTATTATTCGTACAATGATATTGAATACAAGTAAGAACGATAATGTGAACAGCGTGCAATGATATTTGATAAAGATAACAATGATCTTAAATGTGTATTAAAAATCAATTAAGATTAAATCGATAATTTTGATAAAATGATCATATTGACTACATGTAACAATGATATTGTCAACAACGTGCGATGCTACATATCAACTAAATTCACACAATGTAGAAAATAAATAAAAGATTAACAATCCATTAAACAAGAATTTGAACAATGAAACATTTATTTAAAAATATTGAGACACATTTCAAATAACAATGATAATCACATACGACACAAAAATAATGAAAAAACACTTCAAACCTAAGGATATAAACAATAGCCGTCCACGTCGCCAAAGGAGATAAGGCAGCAAACCACTAATCATAACAGCGGATCTTGGACGAAAATCGTCCAAGTGGAATGGCCAAACCGCGAATCGGACTTTAAGACTGGACCGCAATGTTGGGACGACATGAAATAGGGTAACGGTGACGCCTGCGCCGGGCCGCGCACGGGTGGAGAAAATCGCTTGTCGGCGGAAATTTCTAATGAAAATGAAGACAAAAATAATGGAAATTACTGAATCCATGGATATACAAAAATAAATGCATATTTTATGTTTCTTATAATACCTTTTGTAATTAAAAAAAATGTAAAATAAATTACATGTAGATCTTCCATATCTTTTATCTTTTCCTTGATCATATCTTGTATAAGCTTATAAATATGCCATCAATAATTTGCTAACTTTAAGCCAAATATTATTCCTCTATCACAAATCTGGATTAAAAAGTGTTCACCCTAGTTCTTAAAACTTCAAATTTTGGGCCAGATTGTAAGCTAATGAAATTTCAAATGACTTTTTAATTTTTATACAAGCAACTCATTTCTTGGAATACTTAATTATCTAAATAAATGACCCAAGAAGTGGACACTCAGAAAGATATATTGAAGTAGAAGATAAGTGAGTAGATTATAACTAATTAACTGCACAACTGAATTACGAATTAGTTAAAAGGAAGAAAGCAGCAGTGAGAGAGATATATTGTAACGTTTGAAACTCAAGGAATCGCAGAAGAAGAAGAAGAAAAATGGTTGGAGTGAAACTAGATTTTGAAGAAAATATCGCTGCATTGAATTGGAGCCAACGAGGAGGCGATGAGGGACTCCGCCTCGCCATCACAAGCCATACTCCAGATGAAAAACTTGGCTTTAAAGTTGGAATAATCGGAGTGAATCCGCGCGAAGTCAACCGACCCTTGACGTACTGCTTGCCGCTGTATTTACGGCGCCCCGTCGACGACATCGCCTTCATCTACGACCGAGGAGCGCAATACCCGGACCTCCTCGCCACCGCCTCCGACACATTCCGTCTCTGGCAGATCGACGGCCACTCGTTTCAATTGAGGCAAGAGTACCCAAACATCTTCCCCCCTAACAACAACGACCGCGACAACGACGACGTGGTAAGCATCCATTGGAATAGGGTTATTCCGTGGCGGATGGCCGCCGTACGAACCAAGGGCTCCGGCGTAGTCTGGGATTTGGAGGCGGCACGCCCGGAGGCAAGAATGCCTACCGATGGCCAGGACGATTTCTTCATCAACGACGTCTCATGGGGTGGGCCCCACGTCCTCGCCGCCGCCTACGATGGCGGATGGATTCAGAGTTTTGACCTCCGACAGAGGCGGGCATGCCAGATTTACTACACCGGCGGTCATCTTATCTACCGCGTGGAGTGGAACGATTTGTTTCCGAACTTCTTGGGGATAACCCTGGGAGACGAAGAGGTGCTGGTTGTGGATCCGCGGCGGCCGGGACAGCTGGTGGCGAAGTTAAATTCGTGGCATCCGGGAAGGGTTGTGGCGGAGATGAAGCCGCATGGTGGCGATGGTGAAGAGGTGCATTCGATCGCTTGGGATCCGACGAAGGGCACCCGCATTTGCACGACGGGTTCGGATTCACGGGTGGCGGTTCACGATGTTCCGGGGCGAGGGGATCCGGTATTGTTTGCGGATCGTGCCGCCGACGACGACACCTTCGGGTGGATGTTCATGAAGTGGTCGCTTTTGAGGCCAGAATGGCTGGCCTTCACGTATGGCAAGACGCTGGAGCTCCTGGAGGTGCTGGAAATGTCTGACAAAGACGACTTTTAACTTTGATTTTTCTTTTTCAAACCACTTTTGCAATATTGTCGCGTATTCTTTGATAATACATGTGTTTCTTTTTCCATTTCTCCTCGTCGATTTAATTAAATTATGATAGGATAACACAAATTTAATCTTCATTTCAACACTTTAATTATCGCTAATTTATTATTATTATTATTATATATTAGGAATTTGTATAATTGGATGATTCAGATGCGATGAAAAAAATTGTGATGAATTTTATAAATGTCTATAATTTATGAATTTTTTATTTCTGTTAAAATTCTAATTGTATTATTATTTTATTATTATTCATTTCGAGTTGCATTCAAATATAATAATACACAAATAAAATATAAGGGAAAAAATTTGCCAACTTGAGTTTTATAATTGGAGCCGGAATTCGATCATCATCTTTATTTCTTACAATTTGACTTTTATAATTTGAATCGGAATTCACCATTTTTGTTTTAATTAATGAAATTATCTAAAAAGTAGCCAAAAATCAAAATCTAAATTTGTGAATGAATTTTGTGTGCAAGGTTATAGTTTAAAATTGAGGTGCTATATTAAATTCATCGTGAAGTGGAAATTAGTTTAATTTCAGTTGTAGTTCAGATTTAATTGGGGCATGAAGTCGGCATTGGAGCTGGAACTCTTATTTAAATTGAGTCTGAACTCAAAACAAATTCGGTTGAAACTCAAGCATTCTAGCTGGAACTCGATATTGAATTGGGCGTGAACTCGGTAAAATCAGCTTGATCTCAACAAAAGTGGGCTGAAACTCCATTTTTTAAAAATATTATTTCGTAGGGTTCTTTTTCTTATAAAAAAAATACTAATAATGAAAAGGGATCATTTGTTCTTATTTTTAGACTGCTTTATCACGTTTTAAGATTATCATTTACAATTCTAACATTTTATTTTAGGTAAAATATTTTTTAATAATATATTTGAAGTCTATTAATAACTTTTGTTAGGTGCATGGTGATTCGGCGTCATAAGCAAAAGTAGCCATCTTGTGTACATTTCGTGAAAATTATTTCCTCAATGGAAAGCACACAAAATATAAATCACGCAAATCACAAGTATTTAGAATTGAAATGTGAAGCACATAAAATATAAATCATGGGAATCACAAGTAATTTTAATTCGAATTTGGTGTCCACACTTTAAGTCTTTAACACAATTAAACCAAATATATTACAATACGTGAAGCATTAAAATTCTTAAAAACTAAACAAATTAATTAGGCATAACTCTTTTTGGACAGGCACATTTTGTGTGACTTGTAGATCCACAAATACCGATATTTCTTGGGAGCTCATCGTCTACTAGTCGATATTTGTACAGCCTCTAGTCCTAAAGGACGACGACTATTTCTTGATCGACCGGTTTGGCAATTCACAATTGGTGGCAAAACAACACATGCTTGTGCTATGGGTGATACACCCCACTAATCTTTTGGAGGAAGAGGTTGTACTATTCCTAAATATATTTCTCACCAATCGGATGTCTTGTAGTGTGTCCAAATATAGTTGTATATACTTGTACCCTTGAAGTTGTGGCAATAATAATTAAAAACTTGATCACTATAAATAAAAGTATAATTTTATTGATATATTTTACTAACCGAATTACAGCAATAGCATGCGAGCACGAAATGAGATCCCTCTAAAACTCCTGAAATTTGCATAAGCTATCTTCAAGATCCACCTTCCATGTTCTTACACCGTCATTGACTTTGAAATGTTGTTCATAAATAGGCACAACTGGGTATCTGTTTGAAACCTCCACCAATGGAGTCATTTTTGCCACGACTTCCTCAGTTAAATAATTATTTCTTGCAAACGCCTTAGCTCGCCTTTCATCGAACCATTTTTATACAATGTGCCTATATAGCTCGATAATGGAACAAATCAGCAAACGTCTAGAATCTAATAGCCTTGAGTTGAACACTTCTACTGCACTTGAATTACAGCAATAACATGCGAGCACTGAAATGTGAAGCACATAAAATAGCCTTGTTTTGGACATTTTTATTCAGTTTTTGATTTAATAAAGTTTGTGAGATTATCTCCCCAATTTTATTGAAGAACCACGAATTCTAGGAGTTTTAGGGTTTGGAATTTATTGACTTATCAAATGGAATTTTGCAGCCGTTTGTGGAATCTTCGCTATATCCTTCATTGTGCGCCGAGTCGCTTTTTAAGTCATAGGGGCTCATTCGCGTTCTAGCCTACGTTCTCTGAGGGTCGAGTTCATTGGCATTGGATTCCCCCCATCGTATCAAGTTATCATTTTGCTTTCGCATCGTGTTAGAGTCGTTTCAATCAAGTTTCTGGGCTGCAATCTAATCCTTTCGGCGAGGATCTTATCAAGCACGGAATGAGATCTATCTGAAACACCCGACAGTCGCATAAGTTGTCTTCAATATCCACCTTCCATGTTCTTACACCGTCGTTGACTTTGAAATATTGTTCAGAAATAGGCGCAACTGTGTATCTATATGAAACCTCCAACAATGGAGTCATTTTTTCCACGACCCTCTCAATCAATTCATCATTTCTTGCAAACGCCTTAGCTCGCCTTTCATTAAACAATTTTTCAACAATGTACCTATATAGCTTGATAATGGAATAGATCGACAAATGTCTAGCATCCAACTGTAGGGATTTTAAGGCGAATCGAATCACCATATTCAAATTAACCGGACCGTTTCATGGATGTTGAGAGCAATTACAAATTCAATAAACCTAGCATGCTCTTGTGAATTTAATGCAGTGGATATACGACTTTACCCTAACTCCGTAGTGTCAGATCTGATCTTTCGCGTTTGAATTCAAATCACTTGATTCAACCACGCAATTTGATTAAAATTGTGGAATCAGAAATTAGAACCAAATCTAACTTCAAGAATTAATCAAATTAAGAAAAGAAGAGAAAAATTTGTTTTCCAGATTAGGTCTTCAGATCTGTATCCCAATGTTGTTCAATCCTGCTACTAGTGAGGATTCCACAGGGCTGTGATTGTGTAGGTCGGAGTCAAATTTCTTCTCTCCCAAACACAAAAGGCGCTGCCCCAGTCTCTCTCTCCCTAGGGTTTGAACAGATTTGAGTTTCTAAGGTGGCTAGGGTTTCAGAGAGAGAACTGCCTATTAAAAGACCTAAGGTTTTAACCCTAGTGGGCTACTGGGCCTCTTTTCAGCATATTTAATTGAGCCAGACCTGGGACCTAATGCAAATAATAAAGTGGGCCTATGAATTTATTAATTCCCATGTCCACAACCCAGGACACAATTAATTAATTAATATTAATTCTTTTTAACCACAGAATTAATACTGACCTACCCCTTTATTACCACGTTATGAGAACGGGTTGCATTTACTTGAGAATCCCCATATTTAAGATTATTGGACATTCATTAATTAATCGGAGCTTCTGAGAAGCTCTATCTACAATTAATTAATCTCTTATTTTCGTGAGCAGTACCACTCAAACCTTATCACTCGTGCTTAAATTTAATCAGCCTGCAGGACTTTAGCACGAAATGTTATTGGGCTCCTCAAGGAATGTCCCCATCCTATTACTCGGATATATATATGGTTACCAAGCTCCAGTCTCAGGCTGCAATACACGAATTGATGTTACCCAAGATGCGGGGATACAAGCACGTTACTCAAGCCCTCCACCATAGCAAGTTGAAGCAACAGTCAACCCGTGCAAGCCCCTGAACCTTCGTTAGGGTTTAGACTCAATCAATTAGATAGTAGAATACATCTCATTGTGGTCCAATCAATAGACCACCATGCGTACTAACATATCAAGTAATCAAGATTACTTCTTTCCGATTATGCTGCAACCAATACCGATAAACTTATCCTCGTACGCTGTCTCGGCTGTGATAATATTTATATCTCACTAGGTCAC
This sequence comes from Plectranthus barbatus, assembly GCA_026898455.1. NCBI lineage: Eukaryota > Viridiplantae > Streptophyta > Magnoliopsida > Lamiales > Lamiaceae > Plectranthus > Plectranthus barbatus. Next base: position 14,086 of record JAPKLW010001232.1, read on the forward strand.
GTGTTCATACTGTCTACTGCGATCTACAACATGCAGTATGATCGTCCGTAACGGTGAGATAAGAGAATACCGTTGTTACTCGCATGTAAGTTTGTTTAAAAGATAGGAAATACCGTTGAATGTATACTCATCGTAATAAATGCTTTCTATATACAAATGATGGGTTTTGTATACAGAAAGCATTTATTACAATGAGTATACAACGGTTTATTCTCCTATCTGTCAAAAAAACTTACATGTATGTAACAATGGTGTTGGTCCTTAAATATCAGAGTCGTCGTGTTTGAACAAGAACACGAAATGCAGCGGAATGATTAATCGTCACTTACACTTATGTTCTTCTTTGAAGATTATTTAAACTCAGGAATATAATAAATTTCTTCACAAATATACACTAGCAAACTCTGTTGCTAGGTTTTAAATCAGTTTTTATAACAGTTGGCAATAAGACAGTAAATTAACACAATGTTTATAGTGGTTCGATCCAATAGATCTACGTCCACTCCTTAGCCAAAACGCTAAGAATTCCACTAGAAAAGTACACGAAATACAAGGAATTGCTCAAACACTTGCGGTAGGCGGCGAACTTTCGAATCGGCCACGGCAAAGCTATCATCCGTTACTTTGTTCTTCTCCGATAACAGCTACGGCCAAGACAAGGTTAAAACCTTGCAGAGACTTGTGCTTCGCTGTTGTGAGGCTTTTATAGTTTGCCTCTAAACTTTACAGAATTGTGGCTAATGCCCGTCAGAGTCAGTACTTTCTAGGAATGACTGTTGGATCTTCCTAGGATGGAAGTTATCCCAATGATTGAAGATTCTCAACCGATGTTAAGGAATCTCTGAAGGGAAGTGTCAGATATTCAATGAAAGACACTTCTGGTTGTTGAGAGCTTTGAATACTCTTTATCACGAGCTCTCAACTGACTACTTTTCACTTGTTCCCTTTGTCAAAGGAATCTCACACTTAGGATGTTTGCGAATGTCGGTAGTGATAGAAGCAGTAGTCGATTTTCACTTTTGGACCTGCCTTTTATAGGTGGAGATACAAATCTTGAATCTCCATATCCGTTAGACACAACGGCTCATTTGTCCGAGAGTGATTCGACTTGAGCAGTCGCTTTTGGCGTTGATTTGTACTTTCCGAACTACTTCAGGAAAGCCTCGTCCTTTGTGTGTACTTTTGTCAGAACGGGAGTAAGGCTTCAGTCTTTTGACTGTCTTGCTTTGCTAGGATCTTTTAGCACAACCTGCTAGATGAATATCCTTGGCGATATGCTAGATGTGTAGTCTGCTGTTGCAACTTCCGCTGACTTTTGGTTCCTTTTGACTTCTTTTTGCTAGCGTCTTTAGCAGTTTGCTGAATGTTAGCAAATGCTAATGCCTTAGCATTCTGCTATCATCTGACTTCTAGCAAACGGCATTCTCCGATGTCTGCTAGGAAACCTTCTACCAAACTAGTCTATTACAACTCAATATATGACCTATACAGGACATTACAAGACATGCTAGACTATCTAGAATTCAGCAAATGATCGACCAAATGCTAAGGTTTGATTCAACAAAACCTTTTTACAAATAAATCCTAAGGGAGATTTTGGGAATAATTTCCCAACAATTTCCCCCTTTTTGGTGCGATCAAAGCTTACTATCATTTGCTGAAGCTAAGAGGAAGAATGTCTGTGTTTACAGGACTATGCTAACCTAGCAATCTAACACAGAGTTTATCCATCTTAGTTCTAGCAGATTAAAAAATGACATTCCCCCTCAATAAATGCTGGGAAATATTTCTTGATTTATTCACATAAATGCTGTGCTAGAATGTTGATATAATTTAGTGTCCGAGTTTAACACAATGGTGTCAAATATAGTAAAACACAAAGGTTTGACACACGCAAAACAGAGTATTTTAACACACGCGGAAGCTAAAGAGTTTGACACAGCGGAATTAATTGTTCGAAGGTTTATAAATTATAAACCCTCGAGAGCCTCACGACAAAATAGTTTTCACTTATTCAAAACAAGGTTTTTACAAGTGAAGAAAAAAATACTAAACAAGATAGAAATTTTCCTAAGTTCACTCCTTAGTAAAATTCCTACGAAAAGCAATCAAATAGAAGAAACACACGATACAACCCAAATGCTCCTCCACCGTAGGATTCACTCTCCGGAGATGGATTCCACAACTCGATTGTAGTCTTTGTGCGCTTGATGAATGATTGAAGAAAGACGATTCAACCTAGAGCTTGTATGATTATGTGTTTCACCTCTGATCCGCACCTTCTCTAGTGTTCCTCGTCTCGAATATATAGAACTTGGAGCACACGAGCACTTCTTCCACTACTTGGCAATGGATCGTGTCTTCTTCCACATCTTTACCTGTTCATACAACAAAAATGAACTCCCACTAACTCACGTGGGGGTTAGATAAAGATGTAGAGGTGCTCCCTATTACTTAGGAACTAAAATAACAACCTATAATAATAATATAAACTATATAATAAATAAGATATAATTAATAGGCATAATATATATGAATCCTAAGAAATAGGACCAGTAAAAACGTCATTAAACAGATAAATATAAGTTTCCTAAAATGTAGGAATTAGTTGCAACAAACAGATTCGGAACTTTGATATTTATGAGTCAAAGTTGTAAGCATATAAGGTTTGACACTAACCTGTTAATGCGAGTAAGTTTGACAACCGTGTGTCAAACTTACATATTCGCATTTTCGTACTTCACAATCTCCCCCTTAAGCTTATCCGACATGTTTTCATTCCATATGGATCATTCCATAACAAAATAGCAATCATTGCCACAAAACCATATGGTGCAACCATAATAAAATCAGTAAAGGAAATGGACCAACCACAAGCAAAAAGATCATTGCATAAGCAAAACAAATGATTACAGGGATTGTAATAAACTCCCCCTGAATCATAAAATATCCAGCAATAAAGAAACCTTAAAAATTCAGCAAAAAGGAAATTGTTTTTAGAAATAGAAATTTTTAAATAAACAGGGGCAGCAGGGGTCAGAGTCCAGAGCCATCTTCCACCATCTTCCATCTTCAGCACACGTCTCCCCCTGAATGAAAGCAGGTTGGAAAGCTTACTCCAGATCCTGAAGAAGCTTTAAGGCCTGTTTGAGGAGACTTTTGGCTTGTTTGATCTTGTAAGAGCTCGCATCCACTTCTTCATCCTCTGAAACGTCACTCAGAGCATAAGGCAAGTCTTTGACCCTGGAATCTCCTTTCCTAGTCAGTGATTGCTCGAAGACCAGGGGGATAGGATCAGACTGCAACTCTTCATCCAACGGAGTGACTCCTTGAGATAAAATAAACGCATGGAGAAGGCAAGGATGCGGCAGGTAGGTGGAGTCGGCTTTGGTGACTGCACGGAAGATGTTAGTGAAAACAACTTGACCAAAGTTGAAGGGAAGTCCATAGCCCACTCTGTAGAGGAACTCGGCTTGCTCCTTGGAAAGCACCGAAAAGTTCTTGTTTGGCATCCAGTTGTGGACACTGATCTTGAACAGGGCAACATACTTCCATGTCAAAGAAGAGACAGGAAGCTTGGTCACCCATGCCTTTGTCTTCCCACCCGTGAGCTCAGCAGCCATCTCATTTTCTGCAGACTTTGACAACCCTTCTATTTTGACAGACTTTAACCCCAGGAAATTGGTAATGGTATCAGGATCAAACTTAATAATTTTCCCCCGAACAAACGACTTCCCAAACTTTGGTTTCCCAGTCTGAAAGACCTCATCCTTTAACAAATTTGCAAAAAATTCTAACACCAAAGACGGGCTAAAGGCAGAAAGATCAGTCACGGGTTTAAGAAGACCCCTTCTCCTAAGCAGAATGTCTAACCCAAACTTAGTAAACATATCAGAATCCATCAATTTCTCCATTTTGAACTCTCTCTTAGAATAAAGCCCCTTAAGTGATTTAGCATAGCAATGATAATACTTAACAGAGTATGATCAACTAGCATCATAATCAGAGTTATCTTCACCAGAGGAGGACTGAGTACCTTTTCCTTTCGGAGGAGTAGGCTCCAGGGACTCAGATTGTTCAACCTTTGGCCTTTTGGACCGTTTGACCTCAGAGCGCTCAGGAGAGATAGATTTGACTGGGCGTTTGGTAGACTTTGACACAGATTTCTTTGGCTTTGGTCTGGGCTTCTTCACAGAAGTAGCTGCATCGGATTTCTTTTTCTTCTTGGCTGGCTGGTGGCTACTAGAATCAGCATGTTCCTCAGACTGCTCGGTGGCTTGCTGGTCTGCCTGGAAGTTCTCGTCGTCGGAGTTGTCTGGATCTCCGGACTCGAACTCTGACACAAAGGTGTCAGACCTTTGGGACTGCTCGGGCAGATCGTCGTCCTTGGTGAAGACGTGAGGGGCGTCAGTCAGACTCCTTTGAAATTTCTGTGGCTTCACTTTCTTCCTGCGGGTTGCGGCATGCTTTTGGTACTTCTTCTTCACCGTTTCCTCAAAAATCCTTTCGGACCTCTGTTCAGGCATCTTTCCTTCGAGTTGTTGGACGACATCAAAGATAAGCTTCAGATTCCCCGGTTCTTCAGCATCGATGGGGAAACCTTCTTGGCCAGGAAGAGCGTACCGAAGTGGTGGTTCATGAAGGACTTCAGTTGGGTCAGCTCCTGATCGATGCTTAATCAGCATACAAATTATAGCAAAGGGCAAATAATTTTATAAGACAACCCAAGGGTTGGTCGATCCCACAAGGATAGTACAACGAAGGGAAATCATATACTGAATATAGTTTTCGAAACCTTTGTTTGGGTAATTCAAATTTCAAAAGGTTTTGGGTTTTCAAAACAATTAATTTAAAGAGAAAATTCAAATATTAAAAGGCACAGATTCTAGGGAAATCTACCAAACTGATCAACATGCAAGAATTAAATATTCAAACCCATAAAACACAATTTTGGTGGAAAACCTTTTATTGTGGAATTAATTCCTTGGTCGGGAAATTAAAACCTAAATTACTAATTAGTGATCTATCTCCTCTCGGTCTCAAAATACACCAATTAATCAATTTCATAAAAATCTTGATTTTCCTACAATTGAAATCTTCTTGGTAAGACAGATAATCAAAAGTATTAAACTCTTACTTCCTATTATCGATTT
>JAPKLW010001232.1:19248-47741 GCA_026898455.1 Plectranthus barbatus
AACTCCGATTGATCCGATTCCAGTTGCGTTGGAAAGCTAACTCAAAGATCTTTCAAATGCCATGCTCCATTAGCTCAGATTCCAACGGTGGAAGAAGTAGTGACTGTTTCTTTGAACATCTGCTGCTTTCGGTACGGGTTTCCATTGAATTTGGCCTAAAACCTGTAAAATCTCACCATGGAAAGCGTAATACCCTCTAATATATACTCATGCTCAGTTTATTCAAGAAAACAAGTTAAATTGCATAAAATAAAGGGAAAACAAAGCGATAAGTGAGTAGAAGAACGAGCTTATCAGCTCCAACGGCAGAGATAGGCAGATCTTCAAAAGATTTAGAGGGAGGATCAGAGGAATCTGGTTGAAGGAGGGGTTCCCGCAAGATTCGCTCTGTTTCTTCATCAAACGCCTTGTCTGACTCCTCAATTGAAGGCTCGAAAGGTGGGTTAGGGTTTTCAGATTTTGATGGAGAGGAGTGAGAGGCGGCGGTAGGTTCCTTCGCAGGAGGCTCAGTAGGGTGAGAGGTTGAAGGTTCGGTGATAAGTGGGGGAGTGGGTGGTGGTGTTATTTCAGAGGTGGTCGGAGGTGTGATGTCAGAGATGGCCAAATGTGTGAAAGCAGCGGTGGACGGAGGTGTGATGGCGGGTTCAGAGATAGGAGTGGTAATGGTTCCTTCGACGGCGGGTTGTGAGGAGGAAGCTTGAGATGCTTTCTCCATTTGGCTCTCAAGAAGGCGTTGGAGAATCTTGGCTCCGTCCGGCGAGGAAATGGTTTTGGCAAGGAGATCTTGGATGTTTTTGTCGGCCATGGTGGGTTTTGGAGTGAGTTGAGGAGGTTCAGAGAGAGAGAGAGAGAGAGAGGATGTGAGGGGTTGTGTGAGACGTGGGATAGAGAGTGAGAGTTGAAACGGTTTGTGGTGGAGGTGATACTTTGAGAGGCATGAGGGAGTGATGTGACAAGGCTGCTGCAAAATACTTAAGTAGGGGGTGAGGTGTATCAATTTTGTAACAAATATAACAATATAATCGAAAATAAAGGAATTCAAAATTGTAATCAAATAAAATGAGAAAATATCTAGAACAAATTCCTAAAACTTAGGTAAATACCAATTTAAATCAGATTAGGTTAAATTAGGATTTAAAAACCCTAAAATCCGTAACAACTTAAAACAAACTTGCAGAATAAAAGATAAGCTCGAAAAGATTCAAATTATGATGACTGCGACCAAGTTTGATACTGAGGTTTCAAAGTCACAAAGTGTCGATAAAAAGCAATCTCATTATTCCTTCGACAAAGATTGTGTGCCTAATCACGTCCAATCTTTAGTACTAAATGAGATAAAGAAAAATCAGCCCATTCATTTTCCAAACAAACTTTGATTCCACATGGTCAGAGTTCTAACAACGTGCTATCCATAGTACTTTCAGTTAATTTGAAATATAAATAGGGCAAAATCACCATGTTTTACAACTTTGAGATCTCACACTTGTATCTCTCAGTTTTATAACATGAAAAAGTATAATCGACAAAGGAACAAACTTTAACATCACAGTGTCAAAGGTTAGACAGCAGTCACACATAGTCAAATCATTCAGTAGGAGGGTTACACATCCCTAGAGATTTTCTCAAGTATGAGAGTCTCTCAAAGTCAAGAGCTTTAGTAAAAATATCTGCTAATTGTTCTTTCGTTGGTACAAACTTTAAAGTAATTAAACCTTTTTCAACCAAGTCACGTATAAAGTGGTGTCTTATGTCAATGTGCTTTGTGCGTGAGTGTTGGACATGATTTTTAGCAATTTCTATTGCACTAGCATTATCACACAAGAGATTCAGAGTTTCAGAAGGCAAATCATAGTCTTCTAACATTTGTCTCATCCAAAGTAGTTGAGTACACCCACTGGCTGCTGAGATATATTCAGCTTCATCAGGCTTTGACACCAGGCATCTTTCTTCTTCCTCATTTCTTTGACCTGAAACATACTCAGACATTGACACGTCAGAGTTAGATGCATTGTGCCGGTTGCTTGTGTCACCACATGGCACGATAGAGAGATCTCTTGCATCTTCTTTCTCCTCAGGCTCTTCAGTGTTGTCCACCTCCATCAAATCATCTTCATTGAGCTCCTTAATCCTAACATATAACACAACTTGCTCATCCTCATCCTCATCAGTGTCAGAGTCTTCACTCAGGGTGGTGTTAAAGTTTAACTTCTTTCTTCTTAGAACAGTTGGACATTCATTAGCAAAATGACCCATTCCAGAACACCCATGACACTTGACATTATCAAAAGAAGAACTTTCTGAAAAAGGATTAATACCGTTTTTGGTGTATTTATCACTCTTACGCGAGGATGTGGTTGAGTTACTTGAAGCACTTGAAGGCACAGAGGTTGTAGTTTTGAATCTATTTCAGCTGGAATCACCTTTTCCTTTCTTCATAGATCTCATGAATTTGTTGAACTTGAAATTAACCTAGCACAACCAATATCAAAAGACATAAATATTGCATTAAGAGATTTAGCATTGCAGTTTGACAACATTCGTTCCTCATTTGTCCATTTTCCTTCGTCTTTTGGAATCATGACAGTCTTTGTTGCATCTTCAGGATCTGGAATTTCTTCCTTCGGAGGTGTCCATCCTTCCAGCAATGCAGCCCAAGCTCTTTCATCAAGAGCTTTGATGTAAATTTGCATACGGTTTTTCCACATGTAGTTGATCCCATTGCTATCCAACACGGGAGGACGGGCTGGTACACTAGACATATCCATCGTGAAAAACTGCACTAAGGAAAGAAACTACTTAGTCCGTCAAGTAGAGGCTCGTGACGCCAATTGATATAATTTAGTGCCCGAGTTTAACACAATGGTGTCAAAGATAGTAAAACACAAAGGTTTGACACACGCAAAACAGAGTATTTTAACATACGCGGAAGCTAAAGAGTTTGACACAGCGGAATTAATTGTTCGAAGGTTTATAAATTATAAACCTTCGAGAGCCTCAAGGCAAAATAGTTTTCACTTATTCAAAATAAGGTTTTTACAAGTGAAGAACAAAATAATAAACAAGATAGAAATTTTCCTAAGTTCACTACTTAGTAAAATTCCTACGAAAAGCAATCAAACACAAGAAATACACGATACAACCCAAATTCTCCTCCACTGTAGGATTCACTCTCCGGAGATGAATTCTACAACTCGATTGTAGTCTTCGTGCGCTTGATGAATGATTGAAGAAAGATGATTCAGCCTAGAGCTTGTAAGATTATGTGTTTCACCTCTGATCCGCACCTTCTCTAGTCTTCCTCGTCTCGAATATATAGAACTTGGAGCACACGAGCACTTCTTCCACTACTTGGCAATGAATCGTGTCTTCTTCCACGTCTTTACCTGTTCATACAGCAAAAATGAACTCCCACTAACTCACGTGGGGGTTAGATAAAGATGTAGAGGTGCTCCTTATTATTTAGGAACTAAAATAACAACCTATAATAATAATATAAACTATATAATAAATAAGATATAATTAATAGGCATAATATATACGAATCCTGAGAAATAGGACCAGTAAAAACGTCATTAAACAGATAAATATAAGTTTCCTAAAATGTAGGAATTAGTTGCAACAAACAGATTCAGAACTTTGACATTTATGAGTCAAAGTTGTAAGCATATAAGGTTTGACACTAACCTGTTAATGCGAGTAAGTTTTACAACCGTGTGTCAAACTTACATATTCACATTTTCGTACTTCACAGTCTAGCACCTAAGAATTAGCATGTATTTCTCTGTATCAATCTCAAGATATAATTGTCATCAAAAGGCAATTGTGTTGAATACACAAATAGTGTATTTCAACTAGGGCACGTAGTGAAAATCAGAGATTGACAATGAGAGGTTGTCTCAGTCTGATCAATTTTCATTCATTTGATAAATTCATTACAGATACAATGAAAATGATAGACAGAGACAAGTCAAAATACCAGAACGGAATGCAGTCAGGAGTCTGGAGCAGGCTTCTTTAGCTTGTCAAGTTCATCGAATTTGCTTGATGCCATCTGCACAAATGAGTCCAAAAACTCCTTCGCAGCTGCACGTTCAGTGATCTCTAACACAAGATCCTTAGCTATCCACTCATTTTCCTCTTCGAGCATCTTGATTTTCAGATCTGTTTCCTTCTGCTTTAGCTCTTCAAGAGCTTTCCTCTTCTCTTCTTTGGCAACGGCTCGAGCTTCTTTTTCTTTCTTCCTCTCAGCAGCCTCAACAATCCTTCTTGATTCACCCTCTTTAATTGCATCCAAAAATCTGGAGGAAAAAGAATTAACCTTATTCTCCACCTGCTGCTTATGTTCCGCTATGTCTTCCTTTACTTCCTGCACAGTAGCCTTGACAGAAGAAACATCGGACTCAACTGAATTCACCCTGGCCGTTATGGTATCAACATTTGTTTTGACTACGACAATCTCTCTCCTTATGTCAGTGGCCTCCATCACCATTCTGTCAGACATGGTGGATACAACACTTTGGACGGCCTGTTGTACTACGGAATTTAAGAAAGTGGGAAGCTCAAAAGAACTGATCGGAGTGGCTAGAAAAGATGAGGTGGTGGGAATGATGATTGCTCGAGTCCTAGCAGTGGACGTGGAGAATTCTTCCATTGGTTCTTCTGTGGTCACTGGCTCAGCAGTATCTACTGTAACGACAGGGGTTAGCAGATACTCTTCATTTTTGTTAGCTTGCAGGTACTCTGCTTCAGCAGCAGCCACTGCAGCTTCCTCCAACATCCATGCCTTTGCTAAATCTAGTTCTAGCGCATAAGTCCGCATTTCCTTGTTTATGTTGCGAAACCTGACCAACTCAAGCTTCCGGGCTTGGTGTTCTTCTTCCGCTTGAATAGCATCCAATCGAGCTTGTAATTTTGTTTCTTCGAACTTCACAAGTTTAGCTTGGTGTTTCTTATATTCAGCAGCTGCTCGAGCTTGACGCTTAGATAGTTGGATGTGAGTGTCAGACATCCTATCCGGAGCAAATGTAGACTCCGGCAAGGAATGTGAGAAAGATGTTAGCCGATGAGCCTTAATGACCTGGAGCCTGGCTAGAACGGCCTTATCACTATACTGTTTGGAACAGGGGGATTGATCCATCCAATTATTTGCCCATTGCTCCTCGCGTCTCCAGAAGTTTAGACCTTTCCATGCCATCAACGTTTCTCTTTCTTCTAAGCGAAGCTCTCTCGAAATATAATCATATTTCTTCCATCTCCTTAGCTCTTGTTTTAGTCTATCACCATCAACTCCTTCGTCCAGTTCTCTAACGAATACTTCTTTGATCTCCTTCTCCACCATCAAATTCACAAAATCCTCAATGTCTCGTCCAAATGTTTCAAAGGCAGAGTTTACCTGATCTTCTGATGATGTCTCAGTACACCACTGAGAGAACCTTCCCAACTTGAATTTAGGATCAGGAAGTCCATTGAATGGTATACGAAGTTGATTGTTATCTTCCGTGGAGATCTTCCTCAATTCTTTTCCGTCATAAACATTTTTGAGTCCTTCATCAGAATCGGATTCAGAGATGCAGGTAGGAGGGAACCTTTCATAGTTTCCTATTTCAGCATCGGAAGGAACTTCTGCGTGAGGACATTCATCAGGTTTTGCTTTCTCATTCCTAGCAGATAGTTCCTTGATAGCAATCTGTGGAGAGCAGACTTCGTGCTCAGCAAATGAGTGCTCCTCCTCGTGTCCAATCTGCTCAGCAGATTCATCTCCAGCACTTCCTTCCTTGTCATCTGATTCTTTCTCGACTCCAGAAGGACCTGCTTCTGGATTCCCTGGGTGACCTTCGGATAAGATGTTCCTCATCGGAACTGCTTCCTAAGTCCACAATAAATTCCTCCTTATCGAATTTGCTAGCCCGAAGTGCTTCATCAAGCTCTTCGTCTGACATAACATCTTGTTCAGATATGATTGCTCCTTCATCGTCAACTAAGGGAATTGAAACGGTGATCCTTCCACCTTTGATACATTTCCCTTTCTTGGTAGCATTACCTTCCATAAATGCCCCTTCTAGTAGTTGAGCGGCTTTCTTCTGAGCTTTATGTTCTTCAGCTGCTATCTTGATTCGTTCGAATTCTTTATCTCTCCCTTCGAACGTTATCTCAGTGATAAACTTCTTATATTGCCTCTTTTCATGCTCTCTTCTTTGAGCATTACGCTTTCTCTTTGTTTCTCTCACTCCCTGAATGCTCTCTTTCAGGCATCTGGATGACAGAGGGATGTGATCTAAATTTTCTTCAGCAGCTTCTTCTGCTGTGACTACAGTATCCTTCCTTTCTGCTGCGGCTTCAACAGCCTTCTTCTCTGCTTCTGCTCTGAAGTTAGGACCAACTTTCTCCTTGTCCTCTTCTTTGCAATCTTTGCAGGAGAGGTGATGTTAGACCTCTTCTTCGTTGGAATTTCCAGTGCAATAGCCCCAAGAACAAGTGGAGGTTGTTCGGCTTCCTTCGCGATCATGATCTCGTTGATTTGATCTATTGGTAGATTTCCCAATTTCTCAATATCCTCGAGATTCTTGAAGCAATGCTCTGTATCAGCATTCGTCTGGAACAAAGCAATCCCTTCAGCAGTCATAGGGATAGTCGGCTGTAATATTTGAATTGTTGTAGTGGCTACATCTGGTTCTTCAAAGGATGTGGGTTTGTCCTTGTCCACATTAGATTTCTCAGTCAATTTACGAGGATTTCTGAAGCTTACAGGCTTGGGCTCTTTTCTTGTCGCCGGAATGTAGTCTGTAGGAAGAAGACTTATACCACGATCGACTCCTTTGTTGGTGAACATCATTTCCAAATACTTGCTGATTTTTAGCCCAAAATTCACGTTCGAAGAGAACGTTCCATCTATTGCCATATGGTCATTCTTCCGAGCATGTTCAGCCCATCGCTCAAAGAAGAATTCTTCCCAATTTCCTTTAATGTTATCTGTCACTGCCATCATGACAGCATACTTCTTGGCAGAGAGCTCCGAGTAAGAACCGGCGTCACATTGGAGCATCTAGATTACTATCTCCGCAAGGAGCTTGTATTTGTCAGACAGAGTGTTAATCGGAGTAGCAACCTTAAATGTAATCAACTGCCCTTTCTTGTCTTTTAACTCTCCTGGTTTCTTCCACAAATTCCAACGTTTCTCCTTCTCAACAAGATCATTGACCTTGTATTGAGAGATTTTTGTCCCATAATTTCGAAGCCCAAATGTCCTCGAAAGAAAATCAGCACTTAGTTCCACAAAATTTCCATAAACACAAGTTTTGAATGATTTCTGATCATCATTCATAACTTCCCTAGCATAAAATTCTGAGACCATATGTGGGTGAAAGTGATCAGGCTCAGCAGAAAGATATTTTACCAGCGATTCGGAGTCAAGAAGATCCATAATCCACTTTGGAATGTGCTTGAAGGCGAGAGGCATGTAGAGGATTCTGTCTTTCATAATTTGAGCCAGACGCCTCTGCTCCGTCGTATAGCTGGATAACTCCTTTTTCCGAGCCAAAACCACGAATCTACTATATGGAACTGACTCATAAATGTCTTCCTTCTTCATAATTCTGGTGAAGCTAGGTGCATGTCGAACGTGCAATGGCGATTCTGTAATGGGTGGATAGATGAAGGTGGGTTGTTGTAGTGGGGATGAAGAGATAAAGTTTTCTGGGTTTTCAGTAGGGGATGATTCAGGATGAGTGGTATTGCTTGGTTCTTGATTTTGGGTGATTGGAGAATCAGGATTTGTTGCCATGGTTGGGAATTTTGAATGTGAGTAAGTGATTTTGGAGAGGGTTTGAGAAAAAAAAAGGATGTGAAAAATTTCAGAAGGGTTAGGGATTTGAATTTTTGAGAGGGACAAATCGAATTCAAAAGAGCTAAAGATCTTTAGTTGAATCGGACGGATGGGGTTATATCCTTCTCAATTGAGATCAACGGCTGGGCGTAATTATGGTATCGTGTGTAAGTCCACATTCCCACAATCTTGTCTTCGAATGACGTGGCTTATCTTGATTCGATGCCGCCGTCTGCGCGCAATAAATGCTCCTTCCTTTGAAAGTCAAGATGTCCCACAACTGTTTGACTAGGATTAGCAGCCAAACATCTTGCAGACATAGGTAGTCTTATAACCCTTCGACTACTCCTGCGTGACTCATCGACTTCCAATAGATATGATAAGTTGACGTGAGCATATATCCCATCTAATTTGAAAGGATTATAAATAATACGCCTTGGAAATTCATTCGCTACACACGTTGGCACTTCTGCTTTGTTTTCTTTACTTTGTTTCTAAGGAAAACCATTCCCTCTTCTTAACAAGATGAATGCTGCATCCTCTGTTTTTGTTCATCGAAACCAAATCCTCAGTGAACCAGGCCTATATTCCGAGTATGAAGACAACTACCAGGTGGCGGAGACAGTAATGTCTGGTCTACGCCATATTGGCCTTGAGAGATTTGTTTCTATAACTCCCTATTCCTTTCAGAATGCTCAACTTCAGCATTTTATACTGAATTGTGATACTGACGGAGACGTTATCCATGGCGTCTTTAGGGGTCAGCTGATCAGATGGACGCCGGAGACATTCACTTCAATCTTTGGTCTTCCTCGGGGTCCAGTGGCTGTGATGGACTATCGTTCACAGGAGACGGCTCCAGAGTGGACCGAATGGGAGAAATGGAGGTCTTCTCCTCACTTCGAGTTTTCTCCCACTCCTTCCGCCTACAATCTCCGGACACCATACCGTGTCATTTTTCATTTTATCAGCGGCATGATCGTTTTAGATGATCCTGAGAGTATGACCTTCACTAGGGAGAAGTGGAAGGCGATGATGGCCTTCGATGATAGAGCGGAGGTGGACTGGGCAACCTTCGTCTTTCAGGAGATGCGGAGGTGTGTACAAGAATATCCAAATCGACCTCTCCCTTATGGAATGCAGTTGAGCTGGTTACTGGAGCAAGGGTTTCCCAACCTTACTTTAGGTCCCTCTAACCTTCACGGATGGGATTTCTATCCCTTTCAGCCTTTGCGTCCCTTATTTTGAAAGTAAACAATATTGTATCTTTTGTTTATAAGGAATGTACATAACTTTTCGTATGACAGTTTTACCTCGCATTTTCATGCCTTAGCATAGCCTCCATGAATTTCAACAAGTTAATCAAAAGAATTTATGAGGGTACGATTAAGAAAATTTGGATTCAAAAAAAAAATATTGACCTTCTCCTAACGGCCATATGTTCAGCAAACTCTTCACTTCGTCAGATTGTTTGCTGTAGATTCTCTATCTCTGCTGGATTCTCAGCAAGTGAAATCCAACGGTTGGGAGTCCTTCTGCCAGCGAGATGGATCGACGGCCTTGAATGCGTATGTCCCATCACACGTCGTTCCTTTCTCCAAGAAACACTTGAGTAGTCTGACGTGGCACTTTCTAACTTGATACAGCCGTCTGTACGCATTAAATGCGTTTAACTGGTCTAATCAAATTGACCTTCATTGGTATCATCTCCCCTCCTTGAATATGATGTGGCAAAAGAAAGGTTTGACTTAGCATATTCTATCCAGCAGATGCTCTCTTCTCCTTAATACATATTACTCTCCTTCGTATTGCATCGGCATATCAAGGATCTGCTAGGATTTAGTAGATAAAAAATAATGATGGTCTCCTCAAGCCATACGCTGATGTGACTATCAACCGTCACTGCTGAACCGATTAGACTTTCCATGCAGTCACGACGTTCATCCTTCTTATGACGATACGAATTTCAAGATATGAATCATCACGATCTTTTAAGGATCTCCACGTAATCATAAACACTAAGAGAGTGTCTCTTCTATAAATAGGCTCTATGGGATGATGCTTCAACATCACCACTCCTCTGCCCTTCAAATTTCCATAAAGAATTTTTTAGGCAAATGGATTCCCCAGGGCAATGCCTTGACATATGCAGAAATCA
Organism: Plectranthus barbatus; assembly: GCA_026898455.1. Taxonomy (NCBI): domain Eukaryota; kingdom Viridiplantae; phylum Streptophyta; class Magnoliopsida; order Lamiales; family Lamiaceae; genus Plectranthus; species Plectranthus barbatus. The sequence continues at coordinate 29,229 of JAPKLW010001232.1, forward strand.
AATTCTCAACAAGTCTGGTCTTTATGCTTACTACCGTGACAACACTGCTGTGGCTGATAAGGTCATGGCAAAGATCACGCAGAGTGGGTTGAAGAAGTTTGTGACGGCAACTCCTCTGCATTATCATGGGGATCTCCTCCGGGAGTTCTTCAAAGACTGTGTGGCGGAGGAGAGGGTGATATATGGTTCCTTCCGAGGTCGGCTAGTTCGCTGGTCACCGGAGTCCTTTTCCCATGACTTCGGACTTCCAATGGACCCGATACCGGTTATGGCTTACCGGTCAATGGAGGTGGCGCGAGAGTGGACGACTTGGCAGAAATGGCGTCAATCCCCTTAGTTCAGGTTTTCTCCTTCTGCGTCAACATCAGGTCTCCAACCCTTGTACAGAGAGTTGTTCCACATCGCAAATCACATGCTGCTGGGAGAAGATGAGAATGATTTTTATTTGACGAAGGAGATCTGGCAAGACATGCTGGCTATGGACGACGAGGTGGAGGCAGATTGGGCGAGCCTTATCTTTGAAGGCGTCCGAGACTGTGTCCAGCTGTATCCCTCTGTCCATCTGCTAAACTGAATGCAGCTTAGCTGGCTGCTTGAGCAAACTTTCCCAGAAATAGCAGATGGGTCATCTAGCCTCCGGAACTCCGATTTCTACCCCTGCAACCCTGCCTTTTAAAAAATCGTATGTCTAATGATGTCAAGTGATCCCCTCCCCCTTTTGTAATAGAATGTATGGGTTTTTTGTTAAATGAAATGGTACCGTCTATGCTTTTACATCTATTGTGCATCTTATATCACTCCATACTCATTGCCATTCAAAATCTTCGTATCTTCAGATAAGACTTTGCAGTAGATTCCTCCAATGTGGCACATAATATGATACATGCTAATTTTGAATCATCTGTTTTCACGATCTCGATGATCTGCTGAATATCCATGGGGAATCTGCTCAACAGCTTCTTCGCTCTAAATTGGCTAGCAGCAAATTAATAAGTGCTATAATCTAGCAAACTTTTTCTCCAGCAGACTAATTCAACATCCAGAGTACGTAAATAATGTCTTCATGAAATCCAAGAAAACCGGAAAGAGTGAGAACAACATCTCATTCATCCATAGTCTCGTCTAACTCTATGAGACCTAATTCTATGCACAACTCTTTAAATCTGGTCTCTGGAAGAGGCTTCGTGAAGATATCTGCAATTTGATCTTCTATGCATATATACTTGATATCAATATCCTTCTTCTCCTGATGATCTCGAATAAAGTGGTGATAGATATCAATATGCTTGGTCCTGGAGTGATGGACCGGATTCTTAGTAATGCACATAGCAGTGTTGTTGTCACAATAAATCGGCACACATTCGGGAGAAATCCCATAATCTTGCAACTGTTGCCTTATCCATAAGATTTGTGAACAACAACTAGCGGCAGCCACATACTCTGCTTCTGTAGTAGATGTAGCAACAGAGTGCTGCTTCTTGCTAAACCAGCTAATAAGTTTATGTCCAAGAAATTGACAAGTACCGCTCGTACTTTTCCTGTCAATTTTGCATCCTCCAAAGTCTGAGTCCGAGTATCCACTTAGGGCAAGACTGTCTGCTCTTGGATACCAAATTCCCAGACCCTCTGTGCATTTCAAATATCGCACGATCCGCTTAGCAGTGTCAAGATGTGTCTTCTTAGGATTTGCTTGATATCTAGCACACAAGCCAACGGCATAAGATATGTCAGGTCTGCTGGCGGTGAGATATAGCAGTGAACCAATAATTCCTCTGTAAAGAGTAGGATTCACATCGTCTCCTTCCTTCTCAAGCGCAGCTATACACGTCGTACTAATTGGAATTCTTAAGCTCTTTGTCTTCTCTAGACAATATTTCGCAATAAGATCATGAGCGTACTTCTTCTGGTGAATAAAAATTCCTTCTCTTGACTGCTGAACTTGCAATCCAAGGAAATACGACATCTTTCCCATCATGCTCATCTGGAAGTTGCTAGTCATAAGATTTGAAAATTTATCACATAGATCTTGATTCTTTGATCTAAAAATTATGTCATCGACATAAATTTGAACTAGCAGAATACTTCCTCCATCTTCGATGCGGAAGAGAGTTTGATCAATCCTTCCTTTCTTAAAGCCATTGGTTAGCAGGAACTTAGACAGAGTTCCATACCTTGCTGGTGCTTGCTTTAGACCATATAATGTTTTCCTGAGCCTATAAACTTGATTACCATGCTCGAAGCCTGTTGGTTGCTCAACATAGACTTCCTCCTTGAGCTCACCATTTAGGAAGGCACTATTCACGTCCATTTGCATCACATCGAATTCATGATAAGCAGCATATGCCTCCAGCCTTGCTACTGGAGCAAACGTCTCATCATAATCTATTCCTTCGCATTGTCTATAGCCCTAGGCTACAAGACGTGCCTTGTTTCTGACTACTAGACCTGACTCGTCCTTCTTGTTCTTGAACACCCACTTAATGCCTATAACACTTTGGTGTTCAGGTCTTTTTACCAATTCCCACACGTTATTATGTGAGAACTCTGCAAGCTCCTCGTGTATAGCATTCACCCAATCCAGATCTAGCAGAGCTTCCTCGACCTTTTTGGGTTCTTCACTAGAGATGTAGCAAGCTAGCATAGCTTTGGCATTCTTTTGTCTGGTTAAGATAGGATCATTGACATCTCCAAGAACACCTTCTAGAGGATGAGCACGTAACCACGCGGGTCTGATGCATGCTGGAGTTGCAGCATCTGGTACGCCTTCTTGATTGTTATCAGCTAGAGTATTTCCTTCTTCATTCTCCTGGTGTTCAGCATCTGGAACGTCAACAGCTTGCTCCTCAGCATCTGCTACAGGATCTTCATGAACGGGAGCTTCTTCGGCAGGCACAGCATCAGCTGGAATTTCAGCAATAGGGTCCTCCACGATTGGAATCTCAGCAACGCCTTTGCTAAGATCTTCAACAGTGCACACATCGTCTTGATCATCAAGAATTCCCGAAATATCCAAATTGTCATTTAGATATATTGGAGATGTGGCCTCAGCATGATCAATTGCATCACTAGCCTGATCAGCCGTCTGGTCGCCTGCTGAGTGTGTCATTGTTGGATCAGCATCATTCATAGACCTAGTCGAATCAATACTCATATTTTTGAAAGAATTCAATAATGATTGATCATTGACATCATTGGTCTCATGATTGCTATCCTTCTTTTCTTTAACAGCTCTGCGCACTAAAGTAGACTCATCAAAAATAACATTGCATGTTATTTCCACAAGTTGAGTTGTCTTATTTAACACTCGATAACCTTTGTGAGAGGGATGTCCATATCCTAGGAAAACACCCTCATCAGACTTTGGCGAAAGAGTGTTAAGTTTTGACTTCCCATTGTTATGGATATAACATGTTGAACCGAAAGCACAAAAATGTTTGATAGAAGGCTTACGACCATTGTACAGTTTATAAGGAGTCTTGTTGAATCTGCCATTAATCGCGCTCCTATTCTGAGTGTAACAAGCAGTCATAACCGCTTCTCCCCAATACTTTGCACTCAATCCAGAGTTAGCAAGCATGGACCTCACGGCTTTTTTCAAGGTCCTGTTTCTTCGTTCTACTAATCCGTTCTGCTGAGGGGTCCTAGCAGCGGACTTCTCATGATGAATACCTGCTTCCGCGCAAAAATCCATCAGGATCCCATTGCAGAATTCGGTTCCATTGTCTGATCTGATCCTCTTCACCGTGACCTCTTTGCTGTTATGTTCTTTAAGGATCAGCTCAGGTAGAAGGATCTTAACTTCATCCTTGCTCTTTAGTAAACGAACCCACGTGTGCCTGTAGAAATCGTCAACAACCGCAAGAGTATATATTTTCTTGCTTACAGTGGGTGGTGTGACTGGTCCAAACAGGTCCTTGTGTATAAGTTCGAGAATTCTCCCTGATGTAGCCTTTTCTGGGTTAGATTTGAACGAGGCTCTGGTCTGCTTTCCTTGTTGGCATGCTTTACACACACTTTCTTTTCTGAATGTCTCATCAGGCAGACCTACAACAAGTTCGTTCTTGGCCAGATGGTTAATAGTTTTAAAATTTAGATGATTTAACCTCTTATTCCAGAGCCATGTTGTCTTCTCCTTGTTCAAAGTTAAGAAGCATGAGTGTTGCTGACCACTTTCCCAATCAACAACGTATAGGCCACCCTTTCGGATACCTCTCAGTTTCACTTCCCCTGTAACATTGTCAGCAATAGAACAACCAGTATTGACAAATGATACAGTATACCCATTCTCACAGAGTTGGCTAATGCTTAGCAGGTTGTGTTTGAGGTTGGAGACGAGAGCCACGTTAACTATCCTCAAGCCATTGCTCTCAATGCATCCCCTTCCCACAACTTTGCCTTCAATGTTGTCTCCGAACTTGACTTTTGATCCATAAGGGAATCTCTGCAAATCTGAGAACATCTCCTCATTTCCTATCATATGTGCGGAGCAACCACTATCAAGGATCCACTCGTTCGATATACATGAAGTTTGAGCTCTCGGATCCTGTTCCTGCAACACAAGTGATTAGGTTGATTTAGGTACCCATTTAGCGTCGGGTCCTGCAGGATTAGCGTGGATCAAAGTTCCTTTCGGAACCCACATCTTAGTGATCCTCAAGACTTTCTTCTTGATTTCACTTTCTACCACTTTCTCGACTTTTGGTTTGGCATGTTTAACATGGCTATTTCTAGGTGTAGTGGTGTGCTTAGCCTTCCTTGCCCTTGAAAATATGAATGAATTGGGCTCAGGCCTTACATAGGTGTTCCTCCTATGTAGCGTGTTCTCCTGATATATTGGCTTTAAAGCATTGTAATGATCTTGCTTTCTATGGTGAAAGGTAGGTTTTGCTGTCCTTGCGTTGAAAACATAATGCTCAGCATACCTTAGTCTAGCTGAATATGGTTTGGTATACGTTCTCGGATTTTGCTGAGGTCCAGCAGATACGTACTTAGTAGTCGTTCTGTTGTTCCTCTGCTGAGGCTCAGCAGATTCATGCACAGCATTCAATTTAAGATTCCTCTGTTGAGGTCTAGTAGTTGTATGTTTAGCAGATTCTAACTTGGGTCTCTGCTGAGGTCTAGCAGACGAATACTTAGCAGTCTCTGCGGAAGACCTCTGCTGAGATCCTACAGACACATTCTGCGGATGTCCATTCTTTTGCTTTGCAATTGGCTTAGCATTGGATGGTTCAGCAACGACAATTCCTTTTCCCTTTTCAGCAGTGATAGTTCCAGCAGAAACAAACAAGATCGGATTCTGCTTGGAGGAACTAGCATAAGAATTTGGAGTCTTTTCAGAAGATTCACATCCAAGCCCAGACTTATCTGAATGATGTCTTTGTCGGCTTACAATTGCATTGAGGGCTGCCTTGCTGGATGTATACATACAAATGCAGTCCTCTCTAGGTGAATTCTTCAAAGCAAGATTTTCTTTTTCTAATTTTTGAAAATTTTCTGATAGTTCAGAGAAATTTGCTTTCAATTTTAAAAATTCCTCACTTTCTAACCTTAGTCTTTCGACTTCCTCGGTTAAAGTTTGAACATTTAATTGAAGTGAGGTATTTTCACCGATAATAGCATTTTTGATATCATACATTTTAGAGAATTCAATTGACAGTTTTGTCAAGTAATCTTCCTCAGAATCAAAAAAAAGATTCTTCTGATTCATTCAAAACTGTAATGCTAGAAGTGTTGGTAATTAGTACCTCATTTTCTTCAGCGGCTAGAACTGATTCACTACTCTGCTCAGCATCAATATCAACATCAGCAAACTGATCTTTGACAATATTTGCCATTAGTACGAACAGAGCTTCCTCGTTATCTTCTTCTTCTGAGGAATAGTAATACTCCTCATCATTCGCAGGAATGTCAGAACCCTCCGTCATTGTCAGCAACGCCCTGGTAACTGCTTTGACAGCACGTCTTTCAAATCATTGCTTCAGGCGTTCTCTCTCTTCTCAGCTGACTTTCAGACATTCATGCTTTAAATGGTCTGGAGAACCACATTCAAAGCACGTTCTAGGCTTTCGCTCTGCTGAGCGGGATGATGATTGCTGGATTTCTTTGGCCTCTTTCTCAGCTTTGGCTTCTATCATCAACTTCTGAAGCTTTTTCATCTGCTTTTCCAGCTCACTGATCTTTAGATCAACATGTTGAGAGCCTGAGGTTGAGAAAACCTCCTTTGCTGGTGACGTTGGAGCAGGTCTTTCTTGCTTATAGAAGGGCTTCTTCATCTTATACTTACTGAAGTCCTTCTTAGCGAAGTACGCTAAATCCTCAGAGTTGGTAGCGAGGGTTGATGAAGCTTGTGCAACGGCCGCTTCATTCTTTTTCGACTGCTGAATAATAAACTAGTGAGATTTGAGTTGAGCAAATACCTGATATGTGTGTAATTTGTACCATTTTTGGAGTATTTAATTGAATGATTTGATGTGGATTAGGTGCACAAATCACACACATATCTTTTCTTTTCATTGATTTACCTTCACTTGGTATTCGAGAGTTGTTTTGAGTGTGCAGGGCATGAAACAAGCAAAAAATTCGAGTTTTGGAGCAAAATTTGGCATTGGAGCGAAGCAAATCTCGTTCGGGACTGAAAAGGGAGCAAAAGGGCGACAATTCGAGGCCTGTCCCATTCGGGACAACTCCATTTTGCTCGGAACCTTGGAAATTTGGCGTGAATTTGAGGGGGAAAGAATTGGACGGCCGAAGCCTGTCCCGCTCAGGACCGACCTGTCCCGCTCGGGATCTGTCGGGTTTCTTTTGGAACAAGTTAATTCCATCCCGCTCGGGATGGAAGTTTTCACAGAGGATTCCGCTCGGGATCGAAGTACTGAGGCTGCAGATTTCTCAACTATAAAAGGCCAAGGGCTGTCACAAAATAAGGGTTCGACTCTTAGAAACCCTAGAGAGAAAAAAAGCATGAAGTAGAAGCGAGATTCACGTCTCAAGGCTGGGAATTGAAGGTTAAAGGAAGGATTGGAAGCTAGAATTGAGGATTCATCTTTAAAACCCTAAGCTTTCTTGTTTTCCCTTCTCTTCTATGTTTCATTTTAGGATATTGATGTTTTTCATTATATTCTTGAGTAGCTAAACTCATTGTTGAGGATAAGGATGTGATTGGGGATGATTTTTTTGAATATTGTTTGGACTTGATTTATTGAATTTCCATGGTTTGTTTATTATTGTGGTTTTGAATTCGTGTCCCTTGCATGATTGATCACCTTGTATTTAGATTTATGCCTCAATGAACCAACTCTATAGGCTTCTTTATTAGAGGGGATTGCAATTATAATTTGGTGTCGTTTCACTTAGAAGATAGGTGATTCGATATCTAGGTCTTTAATTCTCGAGCTGTTGGGAGTTAATTGAAGTCAATAAACCTAGACTTAGGTTGAGATTGAGATTAATCTACGGTTATTGCACCGGTACTATGGGTTATAACTAGAGTAAGTGAATTGATCCAAACTATTTAACGGAAATTGGTTCGTAATATTGACAAGTCCAAACATATTCCTAATCTACCCAATTCATCCTATGTTCCTCAACTATTCTCTCTTTGGTAATCTTAAGTCAGTCATTTGGTATTTTATTTAGTTGTTTACATTAATCTTTAGAATTTTAGGTAGTTTATAATTGATCATTCAAAGTTATTTTATCGCGTCTAGATATTAAAGTTCATAAATCAATACCTTTTACTCGAAACAACTGGCGAACTGAGTCTTCGTGTTTCATAATTTTTACTTGATAAAAAATACTGCATCAATACCTCGGATGTAGGCATGTTGTTGAGGTCCTTTTCCCTCAAGCTCGTCATTTTTGCGAACCAGTCATCCCTTGGATGTAGTTTGGAGATAATCTTGTTGTTCATCTTCTCGTTTCCATATTCTTTTCCTAGATTGTGAAGTTCTCCTATGATGGTGTTGAATCGTTCTTCCATATCTTGTTTGGATTCACCTGCAATCATAGAGAATGATTCGTATTTATCAACGGCTACCTGTAGTTTGTTGCGTTTCATTTGATCTGTCTCTCGGGATGATTCGCAGACATATTCCCACATCTCTTTGGCAGTATCAAAGTCAAGCGCCTTATTAGCCATTAACTTTGGTAGAGAGTCATAGATCAGCTTCTTTGCCACGTGTTCTAACTGAGCTCTCTTTTTATCCTTTGTTGTATATTCTTCATAGGGCTATGGAACCATTTGAGGTCTTGGTTCTTCTCCTTCAGCAACAGGTCCAAAGAAAATGTTAGCTTTCATAATTTAAATTGGACCTCGTTCAAGTACATCAGCCATTTCAGGATGTATGCTTTGGAGTTGTATGAGGGCGAGCTTTGTTGGTCCCGGATTATCAGGGTATAACTTGGCAGCGGAAAAAGTGATTAATCGTTTCTTGCACTCTGCTGGTTACTCAGCTGACTGGGACCTTGTCAGCTGGTAAGTCAACTTGCACTTTGCGTACTCAGCTGACTGGCGACTGGCTCGTCAGCTGGTAGCTCAAGACTTAGAATATTTTAGCCTTGTTTGCACAGTTATATCAGTTTTCAGATATACACCAGCACTTGGGTGCTGGGTTTTAAATCAGTATGAAATGCAGAAAGCTAAAGGATTTATAGTGGTTCGATCAACTGATCTACGTCCACTCTCCAGTCGTAGCACTGGAAATTTCACTAGGAGTAATCGGGTACAAGCGTCCTACGATCTATCTCTAGCTGGTGAATGCCTCGTCCACCAGTTCACTAGATCAACCGCTCCCGGCCTTGTCCTTCTTCAACTCTGATCAGCTGGTGGAGTGCGAGCACGTCACTTCAACCTCCACAGCTTCACTGGGTGTTTAGTTCTCCCAAGAACGTATCTTCTCAAATACGGCAAAAGCCCGTAATAACTCAAGTGCTGGCTGGCACAAGAGCTGCTGTGAACTTCCTCAGAAGAGAAAGAACACCAAAGAGATCAGTAACTTACAAGCTGGAAGCTTGAAGTCTCGTGTTTGAATAAATCAACACACGGATAGCCTATAGAAAGGCCTCGAAAGTGTTCTGCTTGCTTGCAATAAAGTTTTCAGTCTTTCGGTAGGTGAAGAGTATTGAATGTTGGTGGATCCCAGGTATTTATAGCCGAGGGATCCCATTCAAATTTTCTAGCCGTTTGGACACATCCGGAAAAGGTCTCTGTCCTCGCATGTCCTTCAGACGGCGGCAGGTAGGAATTTCCGGAAAGCACCATGCTTTTGTCCACTTTATCTGACATTGATCTCTTTATGTCAGAACGGCACTATTCGTCAGTACGAGGAATCGGAACTGGTGTCTTGAACTGATAGACTTTGTCAGTTAATTCCTCAGACGAATCTTCTTTTTGTCTCTAAGACTCTGGGAGAGAGAATCTGGAATTCTGCTGGTAACATCCGACTGGTAGATCATTCTAGTGATCTTGTGCTGGCAGTCTCTGCTGGTGACTTTGCGCTGGCACAATCTAAGTCTACCAATATGTCTGATGTTAACTCTTGGAATCTCCCATGACTGGTGACTTCACCGCTGGTGAACAGTGTCAGTGAGAACACCAATTCTGCTGGTAAGGTTTGTCAGCCGCCTGCTGATGAAAACCTTCCCAACTGGTGAACAGTAGCCAGTCGATAGCTCTTTTCTCATGCTGGTGAACAGTAGCCAGCATGAGTCTTGTCAGTCGCTTTCGGATGAGACTTTCCCAACTGGTGAACAGTAGCCAGTGGTAAGTACATCTCATGCTGGTGAACAGTAGCCAGCATGAGTCTTGATCAGCTGCGACTTACAACTCAAAAGACCTAAACAGGACTTTACATTTGAGACTAGAGCTATTCTAGAGACAAACTGACGCTGGTAGGACTTAGGATTTGATCCACCAAAACACCAAACTAGAATCTAAACAAGTAGCTACTGGGGAGAGGAAACTTAGCCAAATTTCCCAACAATTTCCCCCTTTTTGGTGCGATCAAAGCCTAACCAGCGAGCACTCAGCTGATGAGGAAAGTTACAAAGTATTTCAGGGTTTTACAAAATAAACCTATCAGATCTAAACCCATGAAAATACTTCCTCACATCAGCTCTAACTAAAAATCTTCCCCCTCAAACCAGGAGAGATATTGCTCGTTTAAAATATGAAAATTGAGATCAGAGCAAAAAGATTTAAAGTGTGTGATACGAGTGCTGGTGCTGATTACACTGGAAGTGTAAGTTCAGCTGGTAAGTAAATACTCAAACAATTTGTTGGACAATGAGGAATTGTCATCAACTTGTCAGTAATCAATCCATTTAATATGTTGCAGTTACAAGTACAGGATAGAAAACTGACTAGTCTAGAGATACAAATACTTACAACAAAATGAAGAAGCTAGACTATGGCTGAGAAGACGATCCTGGTGATTGAGTTCTGCTTGTGAGCGACCTCAGGATCTCAATGAGCGCTGCCATATCTTGTCTGCTCTTCTCCCTTTCCTCAGCAGCAATCCTCCTCTCCTCTTCATCAAGACGGGCTCTCTCAGCCTCAGCACGTGCTCGCGCACTTTCCCCCTCTTGGATCCGCGCCAAAAAGGAGGACACTCCAGCGGTGACTGACTCCATCTGTTGAGTCATCTCGGTTCGGAAGCTGGCGAAGCGCTGGTCCATCCTGGCATCAATGATTGCAAGAAGCTGTGCAGGGGGATGGATCTCGGAGATTGGCTGCGCTGATTCTTCAATGGAAGAGGAAGGTACATCAGTTGCAGAAGGAGCCGCTGCTGGTTCAGATGCAGCTGATATCTCTATCGGGGCTGGCTCCTCCGCTGGCACCGCAGCTGCTGCAGGTGCCTCTGCTGGTACATCAGCTGCTGCAGACTCCTCTACTTGTACTTCGACTGCTGGCTCCTCAGCTGATTCCACCACTGGCACTGCTGCTGGAGCTAGCTGGACTTCAGAAACAACTGTGGGGGCTGTGAATTCCACCACTTGCCAGTCCATAGAATCAGGGACGAGATCGCCCGAGACAATAGGAACAGGAGGGACGGCAAGGGTCAGCCACAAACCACGAGAGGGATCCTCCTCTACCAAATGGTCTACCAGCAAAGCGCAGGCAGCCATGTCGAACAGGATAGCATGGTAGGGAGGGATCCTCGGGAGGGTAACCAGCACTTTGAGGCGTCAGAGCGCGTACGTCAGCTGGTACCCCCGACTGGTGACTCGGAACTGGAGGAAAGGTAACTTGACCTTTTTCAGTGGCGGGAGGCCGGAGCTTCCAGTCAGCTGCCTATACTCAGCGATTTTCAGCAAGCGGCGCTTGATCCTCCTTGTAGACAGCTGCTGGGGGCATTCAGGATCAGTGCCCATGAAGGCATGCGCCCACTCCTCCTCCGCTCTCCAGTAGCCAAGACCCAGCCTGGCATAAAGAACCGCCCGCTTCTCCACTGTCAGCAGGTGCTGGCATCTGTCAAAAATCCGCCACCTCCGGAACTCCAGACATAGGTCCGGATCCACCCTCCAGAGCCTTCGGTAGCTGGATATCATTTCGTCATTGACGGCATTCTCCACCTCCGCCGTGATGTTCTCTGCATACTCATAGAGGGTGGAATTGTAGTATTCCACTGGCTGCAGGGGCAGGCACCAGTCAAAGATTCTTGAGGCATATACCGACTGGTGGGGGAGTCCGCTGAAGGGGATGATGTTGAATGCAGATGGCTCTGGCACTCTTGAATTATAAAATGCCATCTCCCCGCGCTGCTCCCACCGGTGCACCCCTGTCACTTGAGCCTGGAAGGTATCCTCATCAACCAGTTGATGCTCTTGGATGCAGAGCATAAAAGGTCGCCTTTCAGTTCGAGCATGCTTAGCTGGTGGTGTAGAGGATGTTGCTGGTCGCCCGGAAGTTGATGTCGAGGCATCTGTAGATCGGGGGCGACTGGCAGGACGACGAGCCTTATCATCAATGTCTGGGAACAAATCCCTTGGCTCCATCCTCTGCACCATGGAGTAATGTACCACCTCCTCAGCTGGCTCCTGCTCTGGCTCCTCAGCCCTTGGCTCCTCTGCATCCTCGGATTCAGAACTGACATCCGAGAAGCTCGCCAGTTTTACCGGGGTGGTCGCCCGCTCCTCAACTCCTCCACTGGCACCCCCTTGCGCGGCCAGTGGGTCTTCTTCACCTCCACCACCCCCTTGCGCGGGTGGAGGGACTTCAGCAACTTCTTCCTCTTGGTACATATCCACTAGGGATAGTACATCTTCGTCAGCGCCCATCACCAGCAGGCGAGTAAAGGATTCATCAGATAAGATCTCGCCTGGAGCTGGTGCTGGTGGCCTCGCACTTGTGGAAGTATCGGGCACATCCCACTTGCCCTTGGCCACCTGGCGCACCTGCTCCGCCAGTTGCGCCTGACGTCTGGCCTCATGCTCAGCCTGCACCTTTGCATAGGCTTCATCGCGGGCTGCCAGCTCAGCCTCTCTTTTACGCTGGTCGGCCAAGGCCTTCAACCTTGCCTGGGCCTGTTTCTTCCTTACAAGAGAAGCTTGCTGCTCCTTCTTTGCTTGCTCGACCAGCTTCTGAGCTCTGGTCTGAATTCGCTTCCTCTTGCGAGTCATCCTTTCGAGGGTCTCCTCCTCAGTCAGTCCCAAGACGGACTTCTTGACTGGGATGGAGATCTTCCCAGACTCAGGGTCATATGCAACAGCTGACGGTGGCTGCTGGTGCTGGGAAGTCTTAGGCTTCTTGTGGGATGGCTTCTTGGTGACTGGTACAAGTTGTACGTCCCGTGGGTGGATACCAGTCGCCTCAGCCACCGCGCCTTCCATAGTTTCGAAGAGAGACTCCATCTCCAGCTTCCTCTTCAACTGAGCCCTGGCCTCATCAGTCAGTGGGAGAGCCACAACTGGCACTTGCTCCCCCAGGTCTTCTGAGTCCTCCTCAGAAACGACCTCAGCAGGGTCCACTGCTGACTTCCCTTTCAGCCTTCGTGGCTTCTTGTAATCTGGGTGAGGCAGCTTCACCTTCGTGGCTGGTATGAAGTCGGAACCAACCAGCTGTTCCCCCTGATCTACGCCATCACCCAATTCCATCTCCAGGATGCGGCTGATCCTCAGCCCGAACGAGACTGCGTGGGCAAATTTCCCTTCAGTCGGAACAGAGGTGTTCCTGTCTACATTCTCTAGCAACCTGCCAAAGAAAAATTCGGCCCAGTTGCCCTGAACTCCATCCACCAGGGCACACATCACCGAGAATTTGCGCAGGCTTAACTCGGTGTAGGAGCCGACTTCACATTGTAGCATGCGAACTACAATGTCGCACACCATTTGCCAGTACTCCTCCATTTCTAACTTCCTCATGCCAGTCCGGAAGACGGTGACCTCTGGCTTCTTCCACTGCACCCACCGCCTCCTGAATTCCACCGTATCATCCTGATGATACGTGGCCACATCCTCTCCTTCATTCCTCAGCCCGAACAGATCGGCGAGGTATTCCGCGGTGACGGTGATCATGTGGCCAAAAACGGAAGTTGTGAACGACTTCCTGTCGTCAGCAATCACGGCCCGAGCGTAGAACTCGGCTACCATGTGGGGATGGAAAGTTGTGGGCGTCGCCGTGAGGTACTGTCAGGGCTGTTCTCGATCAATCATCTCCATCAGCTCCTCCCCAAAATTTTTCAGGGCCAGTTTCTCATTTAAAATTTTCTCTTTCTGGACCTGAGCAGCCCTAATCTGCGCGTTTGAGAGCTGTCGCCTGGTCGCCGGCCTGTTCAACTGAACCAGTCGGGCGAACGGATAGGTGTAATCGATATCCTCGATCTTCACTATGCCAGTATACGTAGGCATATGAGCTTCAGCAACTGGTAAGTCTGGTGAACCAGACGAGGATGATGTAGATGGAGGGTTATCAGCTGTAGGTCGAGAAGATGATGCCATGACTTCAGAAAGATTCAAGTTTCAGAAAATCTCAAGGGAAGATGAGAGAATTTTGAAAGTAGGGTTCTGAAAGTAGGGAAACATAAAGGTTAACCCGAAGGAAGTGATCGGGTATTTATGCTCGGGCCATGCAGGATCAGACGTCCAGAATCAACGCTCAGCAAGCGAGGATCGACGGTCATCAGCAGGCCCGGTTCCCTGTGCGACGTGCGCGGTCGTGCCGACGTGGGCTACGCCGTGGAGCTGACGTGGCATGCAGCGATTGGTGGCAACCAAGCGTCGGACTGCGCAGACACTGTGCACATTAAATGTGGCATTAAATGCCGCATTAAATTCGGAGAGATGTACACGCTAGTCGGATTTGAACAATCCCGCCTTTTCTGCGACAGCTGGCATAACTGGTCATCAGTAGCATATGCCAGTCGCATACTTCCCCCTAACTGGTTGGCCTCTTTATCAGTTGGCAGCTGATACTTACGACTGGCACTCGAGTACTTGGATAAATTGAGAGCTGGGACTCAATTTTCACCAGTCGTGGATATACCACCAGTTGTCTGCTGACAACTTGAAAGATAGAAAATTGAGAGCTGAGACTCAATTTTATTCCGCATAATCTTCTCTTCAGGAAATCCACTCCTCATCATCGCTTGAAATAGGGAGCTGGGACCCAATTTCTCTTCAACTGATGGTTTGTGCTGGCAACTTCAGAATGAGAGCTGGGACTCATTTCCTTAGACAATAGAGGGATAGGATCCGCCAGTAGGTACCACTTGTTAGATAGAGATACCACTTAAATAAAAACAACTAAGAGCTTGGACTTAGTCGTAATCAGCGTCCTTCAGAAGATCAAGAACAGAATGAGAGCTGGGACTCATTCTTCCGCATCATTTGGGCTCGCATCAATCTCCATAAGACCGAGTTTGATGCACAACTCCTTGAATCTTGCTTCTGGCAGAGGTTTAGTGAAGATGTCAGCCAGTTGATCTTCAGTTCTGATGTAGTCCACGCTGACATCCTTCTTTTCGACATGATCACGAATGAAGTGATGTCGAATGTCTATGTGCTTGGTTCTGGAATGATGAACCGGATTCTTCGTGATGCACATAGCACTGTTGTTGTCGCAATAGATGGGAACACAGCCAGTGTCCACTTCATAATCCTCCAGTTGTTGCTTGATCCAAATAATTTGAGCACAGCAACTGGCAGCGGCAACATACTCAGCCTCAGTGGTAGAAGTAGCAACTGAGTGCTGCTTCTTGCTAAACCAACTGATTAGCTTGTGTCCTAGAAACTGACACGTACCACTGGTACTCTTTCGGTCAATACGGCATCCAGCAAAATCTGAATCTGAATATCCAATGAGTGTAAGCTCATCATTTCTGGGATACCATATTCCAAGAGATTCAGTCCCCTTCAGATATTTCACTATCCTTTTGGCAGCTTCCATGTGTGACCTTTTCGGATTGGCTTGAAATCTGGCACACACTCCGACTGAGTACGAAATGTCGGGTCTGCTGGCTGTGAGATAGAGAAGTGATCCAATGATTCCTCGGTAGATGGTAGGATCAACTGATTCACCTTGCTCATCAAGAAATATTTGACAACTGGTGCTCATAGGTATTCTGAGGGACTTAGTTTTCTCTGGGCAATACTTCTGAATTAACTCCTTCGTATACTTCCGCTGGCTGATAAAAATTCCATCAGCTGACTGCTGGACCTGGAGTCCGAGAAAGTATGTTAACTTGCCCATCATACTCATCTGAAATGATGTCTGCATCAGCTGAGAAAACTTCTCGCAGAGAGATATATTCCTTGATCCGAATATGATGTCATCTACATAGATCTGCACCATTAGCATGTCACCACCATCCTTGAGAAGAAAGAGAGTCCTATCAATCTTCCCTTTCCGAAATCCATTGCTGGTGAGGAATTGTGACAGCGTTTCATACCAAGCCCTGGGCGCCTGTTTCAATCCATACAGGGCCTTTCTCAGCTTGTACACCTTGGTGCCTATCTCAAAGCCTGGAGGTTGTTCGACATATACCTCCTCTTTTAGCTCGCCATTCTGGAAGGTGCTCTTCACGTCCATCTGGAACACCGTGAAGCCGTGATACGCTGCATAAGCAAGGAACAGCCGTATCGCCTCCATTCTGGCAACTGGTGCGAAGGTCTCATCGAAATCGATCCCTTCACATTGCCTGTAACCTTTGGCGACTAAACGAGCTTTGTTTCTGACCACGGTGCCATTCTCATCTCGCTTGTTCTTGAAAACCCACTTGGTGCCAATCACTGACTGGTGTGATGGTCTCTCTACCAAGTCCCAAACATTATTGCGAGTGAATTCAGCAAGCTCTTCTTGCATGGCATTAATCCAATCAGCAGATTCTAGCGCAACTCCTATGGAAGTAGGTTCCATTTGAGAAATAAAACAACTTAGGAGCGCACTGCCGTGTCGAGTCTGGACAGAACCTTCTGGATCACCGAGAATAGCATCGGATGGGTGATCCCTCAGCCATTTGGGAGGACCAGCGACTGCTGGTGCCGGCTGTGAAATAGGTTCATCTGTCCTGGCGACTGGTGCTTCCACATTTCCACCAGTCGGAGCTGGAAGAATAACTGGCGGTTGAACATCACCAGTCGGAACTGGAACTACAACTGGAGGTTGACCTTCACCAGTTGGAACTTCTTCATCAGCTCCTCTGTCTGACTGACTTCCCGAACCTTCACCAACGTTGTCAGTATCAGCTGGTACCTCCATTCCAGCTGGTTCATCGTTGTCTTCTGGCTCAAAGATTCCAGTCGGAATTCCCCCTTGATTTTTGCTAGATCCACTCAGGGAGATTGAGTGTAAGGTCTCAGCAAGGTCATTTGCATCACCGACCCTCCCGGTTTGCTGATGGGCAACCGAGGGAACTGGTTGTGAAGATGATCCAGTCATAGGTCTAGTCGAACCAGTTGGTTGAGCATCGGAAGAATTCCTGCCCAACTGGTCGCTGACATCCTCGACCTCAGGAACATCTTCAGCCAGTTGGCGTAAGGTCCTGCGCACTAAAGTAGCTTCATCAAAAACAACATTGCATGTTATTTCCACAAGCTGGGTAGTCTTGTTAAATACTCTATAGCCCTTGTGAGAGGGATGTCCATATCCGACAAACACACCCTCATCAGCCTTAGGCGAGAAAGCATTTAACTTCGACATCCCATTATTATGGATATAACATGGTGAACCGAATGCACGAAGATGAGCTATAGAAGGCTTACGACCAAAATACACTTCGTAGGGAGTTTTCTGGAGTCTGTCGTTGATCCCGCTTCTATTCTGAGTGTAGCAGGCAGTCACCAACGCTTCTCCCCAGAAACTCTGTCCCAAGCCGGACTCAGCCAGCATGGACCGGACCGCTTCTTTCAGCGTCCTGTTCCTACGTTCTGCCAGTCCATTCTGCTGCGGTTGCCTTGGAGTAGATCTCTCATGTTTGATCCCGGCCTCCGCGCAAAAATCCATCAGCAGACTGTTGCAGAATTCAGTCCTATTGTCCGATCGAATTCGCTTCACCACAGCTTCTCTCTGTTTCTGAGCTTGGATGATCAATTCTGGAAGAATGATCTTCACCTCATCCTTGGTTCTGAGAAGCTTTACCCAGGTATAGCGCGAGTAGTCATCGACTACCACCAGCGAATATCGTCTTCCTCCAATGGTTTGCGGTGTTACTGGTCCAAACAGGTCCATGTGTAACAACTCGAGTACCTGACTGGTACTGGGGCAGACTGGCGACTGGTTCTTGAAGGACTTCCTAGTTTGTTTGCCTTGCTGGCAAGCTTTGCAAATTCCTTCCTTCTTGAACCCGCCCTTGGGAAGACCATCTACAAGATCATGCTTGGTTAGATAATTAATAGTTTTGAAATTTAGATGACTTAACCTTTTGTGCCACAGCCAGTTAGTTTCCATGGAACTGGTGGCTACAAAGCATGTATCAGTCTTCCCGCTTTGCCAGTCAACAACATAGAGACCTCCTTTCCTGACACCTTTCAGCTTGGTCTCGCCAGACTCTTCATTCTTGATCTGGCACCCTGATTTGTCAAACACAATGGTATAACCATTGTCGCACAGCTGACTGATGCTCAGGAGGTTGTGCTTCAGATTGGTGACAAGGGATACATTCACAATTCTGACATCATCCTTCTCGATGCAGCCCTTGCTAATAACTCTGCCCTTGGAGTTATCACCAAAAATAACTGGAGGTCCTCTGACCTTGGTGAGCTCAGAAAATAGGAACTCCTCACCAGTCATATGAGCCGAGCAACCACTATCTATGATCCACTCGCTCGATCTCTGAAGCTGTGTTGCATGATCCTGTTCCTGCAAGAAAATGAAATTATTTAGGTCCCCGATCATCAGCGGGTCCTGCAGGGTTAGATCTCTGGATCATTCCTTTTGGAATCCAGACTTGAGTAATCTTCAGCTCGGTGTTACCCTTGCTGACATCACTTGTGGCCTTTCCCTTCCTTTTAAAATAATGCATGGATTTGTTTTTGGAAGGTGTGGCTGTGTGTGCGGTTCCTCTGGAAGTATTCTTCCTC
>JAPKLW010001232.1:77741-92991 GCA_026898455.1 Plectranthus barbatus
CTTGAGCTACCAGCTGACGAGCCAGTCGCCAGTCAGCTGAGTACGCATAGTGCAAGTTGACTTACCAGCTGACAAGGTCCCAGTCAGCTGAGTAACCAGCAGAGTGCAAGAAACGATTAATCACTTTTTCTGCTGCCAAGTTATACCCTGATAATCCGGGACCAACAATTATGTTGATGGATATTCAGTTATTTTTGATAGTGGTGATTCAATCATTGGTAATAACGGTGTTATCTGTCGTGGGATGCTGAATAATTCTCTCTATGTTATTAACTGCAATCATAAGTCTTACGCTAGTGTTGCATGTAACTCATCCGAAATTGATAATCCTAGAAAGAGAAAACATACTTCTTCTGATGAGGATCTTACATATCTCTGGCACTTGAGGCTCGGTCACAACAGCTTGAAGCGGATTCAGCGACTTGCAGATGACGGTACATTGGACTTAGTCCGACTGTACCTTATCAATTCTGTGAATCCTGCATCGAGAGAAAGATGTCAACTAGGCCTTTTAAAGCTAGTCAGTCTCGAGCAGAGGAAGTGTTGGAATTGATCCATTCTGACTTATGTGGACCCATATCCACGAAGGCACATGGAGGGAATGAGTACTTTGTCACTTTCATTGACGATTAATCAAGGTACGAATACATTTACCTGCTTCGCTACAAGTCTGAGTGCTTTGAGAAATTCAAAGAGTTCAAGGCTGAAGTAGAAAAGAAGGTCGGGAAAACTATCAAGTCACTGCGATCTGACCGCGGTGGCGAATACCTCAGTAACGAGTTCCTACAGTATTTGTCAGACAACAGGATTACATCCCAGTGGACTGCACCGGGTACTCCCCAGCAAAACAATGTAGCCGAAAGAAGGAATAGGACTCGTCTAGAGATGGTGAGATCAATGATGATTTATGCAAACCTACCAATTTTGTTTTGGGGCTATGCATTGGAAACAGCCGCTTACGTATTAAATGTGGTGCCTTTTAAATCAGTTCCTAAGACGCATTCTGAGCTCTTCCTTGGTCGCAAACTGAGTTTGTGCAAGCTTAGAGTATGGGGCTGTCTGGCACACATACTACCGAAGGAACCTGATAAGTTAGAAAACAGGTCAAAGGTAACGCTGTTTATAGGGTATCCCAGGCAAACGAAAGGTGGTTACTTTTTTCCTGTCCTGAGAGTCAGAGAGTCGTTGTTAGCACCAACGTTAGATTCTTGGAGGACGAGTATGTAAGGAACCACAGGTCAAGGAGTGATATCGTTCTTCAAGAAATTGAAAACGAGAATGCAATTCCAAGGGAAGGGGAATGTGCAAGCGTGGATGCACCTGTGAGAGGTTCAGCACCACAGACACGTTCTTCAGTGCAGGGTGCAGAACCACAAGTTACTGCACGATGCCTCGTCGTAGTAGGAGAGTTATTTTCCAACTGAAAAGGTACATGTTCGTGGGTGAGTTTTTGGACTTGAGCCCGAAAGACGGACATGAGGAATCTGACCCACTGACTTACGAAGAGGCAGTGCAAGACAAGGATGTTGATAAATGGCATGTCGCCATGGATTCCGAAATTGAATCCATAACTGCTATGGATATGTACCTGAAAACTGAATTGTCGGATGGCTTTTGGGCCATAGGGTGCAAATGGGTTTACAAGAGAAAGAAAGGGGCAGATGGAGAAATTACGGCTTTTAAACCCAGGCTGGTGGCAAAGGGTTATAGTCAGAAAGAGGTTATTGACTATGACAAAACCTTTTCACCCGTAGCCATGCTCAAATCCATCCGGATACTCCTTGCCATAGGAACCTCGAGATTTGGCATATGGATGTCAAAACCGCTTTCCTAAACGGTTACCTTGAAGAAGGTAGGGACATCTATATGCGGCAACCTGAGGGCTACGTGCGCAAAGGCCAAGAACATCTTGTCTGGAAGCTTAAGAATTTCTTGTACGGACTTAAGCAAGTTTCAAGGTCGTGGAACTTACGTTTCAATGATGTGATTAAATCCTATGGATTTTCACAGTTGGAAAATGAAAGTTGTGTGTACCGACTTTGTGTCAGTGGGAGCATGGTTTTCCTTGCACTATACGTTGATGACATACTCCTATTTGGAAACAATGAGGGAGTGATGTCGGAAATCAAGTGTTGGTTATCCGAACAGTTCCAAGTGAAGGATTTGGGAGAAGCTGGCTACATCCTTGGGATTAAGGTCTTACGAGATCGTAAGAGAAGGATGTTGAGCTTATCCCAAGCATCCTATGTGGATACTGTGATAGCCCGATTCAACATGAAACTCGCCAAGAAAGGATTGCTACCTTTCAGACATGGCGTTCATCTTTCTAATGGGTAGTGTCCTCAGACACAGTGGGAGAAAGATGAGATGAGTCTTGTACCATACGCTTCAGCGGTGGGTAGCCTCATGTATGCGATGTTGTGTACCAGGCCAGATATCTGTTATGGCGTTGGCATGGTAACAAGATATCAGTCTAACCCTGGATAGGTGCATTGGACTGCGGTAAATCATATCCTCAAGTATTTGAAGAAAACTAGGAATTATTGCCTAGTTTATCAAAGTAAGGATTTGTGCCCTGTGGGTAATACAGACTCGAATTTCCAAGGGGACCAGGATGAGAAGAAATTGACCTCGGGGTATGTGTTTACCTTGGGAAGTGGAGCTATATCTTAGAGGAGCTCAAAGCAGAAATGCATTGCTGACTCCACCATGGAGACGGAATATGTCGCCGCCTCCGAAGCCTTAAAAGAGGGGTATGGCTCAAGAACTACCTTTTGGAGTGGGACGTGATTCCAAGTTTGCCCAGGAGCATCACAATTTATTGTGATAACTCTGGTGCAGTGGCGAACTCAAAGGAACCGCGGTCTCACACGGCAAGCAAACACATAGAGAGAAAGTACCATATCATACGAGAGATTGTATCTAGGGGCGATGTGCTGATCAAGAAGATTGACACTGCAGACAACCTTGCTGATCCATTTACAAAGAGCTTGCCGCAGAAAGTTTACGAAAGACATATTCAGGAGCTGGGTCTGAGGTGAATGCCAACCACTGATAGTGGTTAACGAGATAGCAGGCTAGAAAGACGCACTGTATACTCTGTAATAGCTTAGTTATGCTTTGAATATAAGTGGGAGATTGATGGGTTTTGTATACAGAAATCATTTATTACAATGAGTATGCAACAGTTTATTTCTCTTATCTGTCGAACAAACTAACATGTATGTAACAATGTTATCCTCTTGTCTCACCGATAGGGACGATCATACAGCGTGTAGTAGATTGTAGAAGACAGTATGAACACTTGACCTAGTGAGACTTAAACTTGATCACATCCGAGACAGCGTATGAGGATACGTCTATCCGGATGGTTGCGGCATTGTCGGAATAAGTATTCTGTCTTGGTTACTTGACATGCTGGTACGCAAGGGTGGCGTATTGATGGACCGCAGTGAGATGTTTTCGACTGTCTGACATCAGCGAGTACAGGATCTCGTTTTTCATTGGGCCCAAACCCCAACGAAGGTTCAGGGGTTTGCTTTGCTTTGACTTGCCATGGTGGAGAGCCTAAGTAACATGCTCGTATATCCGTATCTTGGGTAACAACAGTTTGTGTAATACTGCCTAAGACTGGGTTTAGGTAACCATATCCGAGTAATAGGATGGGGACATTCCCTAAAGAGCTCAATGACATTCATCGTGCCAAAGTCCTGCAGGCTGATTAAGTTCAGGCACGAGTGATAAGGATTGAGTGGTACTACTCAGGAATAATAAGATATTAATTAACTGTAGATAAAGCTTGTCAGAAGCTCCGATTAATTAATGAATGTCCGGCAACCTTAAATATGGGGATTCTAAATAAATGCAGCCAGTTCTCATAACGTGGTAATAAAGGGGTAGGTTAGTATTAATTCTGTGGTGAAAAAGAATTAATGTTAATTAATTAATTGTGTCCTGGGTTGTGGACATGGGAATTGATTAATTTATAAGCCGGCTTTATTATTTGCATTAGGTCCAAGGTCTGGCCCAAAGTAAATATGTTGAATTGAGCCCAGTAGCCCATTAGGGTTAAAACTCTAGGTCTATAAATAAACTTCTCTTTCTCATAAGTTGTAACACAATTCAAATCAGTGAAACCCTAAGAGAGAGAGAGAGGGGTGGCGGCTACTCAGTGTAGAGAGAGGAGATTTTCGATTCTGGCCTTGCACAATTACAGATCTGTGGAATCCTCACCAGTAGTAGATCTGAACAACATTGGGATACAGCCCTGAAGATCTAATCTGGAGAACAAATTCCTCTTCTTCCCTTTTTTCTTTAATTAAATCTTGAAATTAGAATCTGTCTAATTTATGTTTCCGCATATTTAATTAATATCGCGTGGTTGATTCAAGATTTGGAATTCAAACGCGAAAGATCGGTACAAAGACTATGGAATTAATGTAATCTCTATTATCCACGCATTAAATTCATAGGAGCATGCTAGGGTTTTGTGAATTGGTATTGTGAACAATAAACCATAAATCGATCCGGCTTATTTGGATTTTTTGATTCGGTTCTCGGATAAATCCCTACAACTAAACCCAACAATCTCCCACTTATACTCAAAGCATTACACTCACTATTACAGAGTATAGAGTGCGTCTATCTAGCCTAGCTATTACATCAACCACTGCAGTGGTAGGCATCCACCTCAGACCTAGTCCACGAATATATCTTTCGTAAACCTTCTGTGGCAAGCACTTTGTGAATGGATCAGCTAGGTTGTCACTAGTGTCAATCTTCTTGATCTGCACATTGCCCTTCGATACAATGTCTCGTATGATATAGTATTTCCTCTCTATGTGTTCTCTCGCCTTGTCAGTCCATGGTTCCTTCGAGTTTGCCATTGCACCAGAGTTGTCACAATGGATTGTGATACTCTTAGGCAGACTCGAATCACATCCAACTCTAAAAGGTAGTTCCGGAGCCATACCCCTTCTTTCAAAGCTTCGGAGGTGGCAACATATTCCGCCTCCAAAGTGGAGTCAGCAATGCATTCCTGCTTTGCGCTCCTCCAAGATACAGCCCCACCTCCCAAGGTAAAGACATAACATGAGGTCGATTTCTTCTCATCCTGGTCCCCTTGAAAATCCGAATCTGTGTAACCCATAGGGGATAAATCCTCACTTAGATAATCCAGGCAATAATTCCTAGTTTTCTTCAAATACTTGAGGATGTTCTTTACTGCAGTCCAATGAGCTTGTCCATGGTTAAACTGATATCTTGCTACCATGCCAACGACATAACAAATATCAGGCATGGTACACAGCATTGCATACATGAGGCTGCCCAACGCAGATGCGTATGGTACAAGACTCATCTCATCTATCTCACTCTGTGTCACAGGACACTGCTCAGTAGAAAGATGTATGCCAGGTTTGAAAGATAGCAAACCTTTGTTGGCGAGTTGCATGCTAAACCGAGCTATCACAGTATCCACATAGGATGTCTGGGATAAGCTTAACATCCCTCTCTTATGATCCTGTAAGATCTTAATCCCAAGGATGTACCCAGCTTCTCCCAAATCCTTTATTTGGAACTATTCGGATAACCAACGTTTAATCTCCAACATCACTCCCTCGTTGTTTCTAAATAGGAGTATGTCGTCGCAAGGAATACCACGCTCCTACTGACACAAAGTCGGTAAACAAAACTTTCATTCTCCAACTGTGAAAATCCATAAGATTTAATCACATTGTTGAAATGTAAGTTCCACAACCTTGAAGTTGGCTTAACTTCGTACGAGGACTTCTTAAGCATCTAGAAAAGAATTTCTTCGCCCTTGCGCATATAACCCTCGGGTTGCTGCATATAGATGTCCCTACCTTCTTCAAGGTAACCGTTTAGAAAAGCGGTTTTTACATCCATCTGCCATATCTCGAGGTCTAAATGCGCTGCTATGGCAAGAAGTATTCAGATGGATTTGAGCATGGCTACAGGTGAAAAGGTTTCGTCATAGTCTATGCCCTCTTTCTAACTATAACCCTTTGCCACTAGCCTAGCTTCAAAGGCCGTAACTTCTCCATCCGCTCCCTTCTTTTGCTTGTATACCCACTTGCACCCTATGGCCCTAAAGCCATCAAGAAACACATCTTTCTGGTATACATCCATAGCGGTTATGGTATCTATTTCAGAATCCATGGCGATGCGCCACTTCGCAACATCTTTGTCCTGCACTGCCTCTTCGTAGGTCAGTGGGTCACAGTCCTCATGTTGGTCTTCAGGGCTCAAGTCTGAAGACTCACCCACGAACATGTATATTTCTGACTGGAAAATAACTCTCCCACTGTGATGAGGCATAGTTGTCGTGTCAGCAGTTGGTGCAGCAACTTGTGGTTCTGCTTTGCACTAAAGAACGCACCGGTGGTGTTGTACCTCTCACAGGTGCACCCACGTTAGCACGTTCCTCTTTCCTTGGAATTGCATTCTCATATTCAATTTCTTGAAAAACTACATCACTCCTTATCTTTTGGTTTCTCACATACTCGTCCTCCAAGAATCTAGCGTTGGTGCTAACAACGATTCTCTAACTCCCAGGATAGTAAAAGTAACCACCTTTCGTTTGCCCAGGATACCCTATTAACAGCAATACCTTGGTTCTGCTTTCTAACTTTTCAGGTTCTTTCGTCAGCACGTGTGCCGGACAACCTCATACTCTAAACTTGAACAAACTAGGTTTGGGTCCAAGAAATAGTTCAGAGGGTGTCTTATGAACCGATTTAGACGGCACGAAGTTCAAAATTTAAGCTATTGTTTACAATGCATATCCCCAAAACGAAATGAGTAAGCTGGCATAACTCATCATTGATCTCACCATATCCAAAAGAGTTTTATTTTTTCTTTCGACTAGACAATTTTGCTGGGGAGTACCAGGTGCAGTCCACTGGGATGTAATCTCATGATCTGAAAATATTGCAGGAACTCATTCCCGAGGTATTCGCCATCGCGGTCAGATCTCAGCTACTTAATAGTTTTCCTGACCTTCTTTCCTACCTCAGCCTTGAACTCTTTGAATTTCTCAAAGCATTAGCGAAGCAAGTAAACGTATTCGTATCTCGAGTAATCATCAATAAAAGTGACGAAATATTCATATCCTCTACGATCCTGTGTGGACAACACATTCTTTGCTCGAGACTGACTAGCCTTAAAAGGCCTAGAGGACATCTTTCCCTCAATGCAGGATTCGCAGACTTGTTAAGATACAGGCCGGACTAAGTCCAATGTACCGTTATCTGCAAGTCGCTGAATCCGCTTCAAGTTGATGTGACCCAGTCTCAAGTGCCAAAGATATGTAAGATCCTCATCATAAGAAATAAACTTTCTCTTTCTAGGATTATCAATTACAGATGAATTCCAAGCAAAATTCAAGGACAATTTTGATGAAAGTAAGCAACATAAAGAGAGTTGATCAACATCCCAAAACAGATAACATTGTTATTCCCAAAGACAGAAATAAATAACTATCAAAAATAACAAAAATATCCTTGCGAAGCTGATAAACATTTGTCTTGCCGAAAAATCATGGCCCAAAATAAAACTCTCAAAAGTACTTTAATCATCAAAACATAAGGAAAAAGAAAACTCCATGAGGCTCCATGCAGCTGGTATTTTCTAGCCATTACTCTCCAGCCTTATCGGCATAGTTCCCTGCAAATTACAACAATATGGTTACCAAGTCAGTCTCTACAGCTCTCTAAAGAGCAAAGATAGACTCTAATCATGCTTCAGTTATACATGCAAATTGCATACCTTGTCTAGCTTTGTCAGCTTGACAATCTTTCTTCCAGTTTTCTTTCTTACCACACTTGAAACACTTGTCCTTCAAAGCAGCTACCCTAAGCTTCCTGATAGCCTCCATGTCCTTTGCAGTTATCTGTCCAGCTTTCTTCTTAATCCCTCTTTTCCGCTTCATACCTTTCGGTATAGCAGAGAGATTACCAGTAGCAGCTAATGCAACCTTCTGAGGATTCATGACTGATTCAGCTGCCATCAAGTCATTGAGTAACTCGTTAAGAGTATACTCTTTCTTGGTCATGAAAACATTTAGTCTGAAACTCTCAAAGGACTTGTGTAGAGAGTTCAGTATGATATCAACTTTGGCCTCAGCATCGATACCTCCACCGTACACAGTCAGCTCATCAATAAGGCGAGTCATGGAAACTACGTGCTCCATCACTGAGCTACCATCATTCATTTTTCTACTCACGATTTCCCTCATGAGATTAAATCTGACAGCTCTATCAGTTTCTGCGTAGGTTGCCTCTAGACTGGCCATAATGTCATAGGCATCCCTATGGTGCTGATGCTGATGCTGTAAGACATTCGACATAGTGGTCATCATGTAGTACTTGACTACATTGTTCGATTTCTCCCATTTGTTGTAAAAATCTATATCCATTTGAGAGGATTCAGTAGTGGGCACTTCAGGATGAAGTACTTGCAGAACGAACATATGTTCTTCTGCAATCAGGATGTATTCAAGATTGCGCACCCATTCCAGGAAGTTTGGACCAGTTAAAGAATTTTGTGCAAGAATATTGATGACATTAGACATTGACATATCTGAAACAAATAAATAATCTTAATAAGAACATACATGCAGAACATTCGAAAACAAATGCATTGAAAACCTCTTGATCAATCAAATACAAATGTTTTCACTAATAGCCCAAGAGTTCCCACCGCAAACTACACTCGTAGACATTTACAATGTCACCCTCAAGCAGACTGCAGGTTTTAAGCCCCAATCCTATAATTTAATACCATGCCAAGAATCCTTAGACACATAAAACTAATAATTAGTGTAAAATCTTAGACCAAGTTATCTCTCAAGAACATGGAAGCAGCAACTGCATTATATTCTAAGATGTTTCTAAGCACTTAACCACAAAATTAACTCCAGCCAAAAGAGACAGTTTGGCATGGCGCGTAACCATACCGCACAACCCTTAAAGCCTTCGTTATCTATAATTTAAACCAATCATAGAATACTTATGAAAAGGAATTACGCAAGCTACACTCATAGACGTTTACGCAAAACCCTTCCACTATTCACATGATTTAAATTGTTAGTCTAGAAATCCCAACAACTGCAGCCCATGCACCTCTGGGTATTAGCAAGCTACACTTGTAGACATTTGCTAAGACGGGAGATACACTTACAACCAAGGATCACTTTGTATTAATTTTAATTAAAAAATTTGCTTCGTATTTCTGATTCAAAGGGTTTCTTAAATGCACACATAAATAATTTCTTGTGATTATATTTTCCCAAATTTTTGCATGTAATTAAACAAGTCCAAAAATTCAAAATATAATCCAACAAGAAATTAATCACATAAGCATGCTTTTAAAGCTGTAAATAATAAAGCAGTAAAACATGCTTTCCTATTATCTACACATGCTTATTGCGCAAATAATAAATTACATATCATACGAGGGCAATTAAGATAAAGAAAAATTCCTCGTGGCCCCAAAACAGGAAAATAAAAAAATTCTATCTATTACAGAATTTGAAATTTGAATTTGGATAACTCCAAATCTTCACAAATCTTCCAGGGCCTTGATATCCTCAACCACCAAATCTTTTTCGATCTAGGGTTTTGAGAGTTGAAAATTGGACCCACAATACAATTGCAAACCCTAGGACTTACATCGAATCGCACCAACCATCAAACCTCGAACCACCGCCGTAGCAGCAGCAGAAGCCACCAGCGACAGCCATCGCCGCCCAGCAGGCCGCCGCTCACGGTCCAGGCCCTGGCCCGCGCGGCTGCACCGCTGCCGCTGCATCGCCCGTAAATGCACGTCGCGATAGGATGCCTGCGTGCCATCATGCGCGAACAACTGCACGTCGCGTGCGGCTGCCTGCTGCCGTTGTCGTCTCGCCGGTCTCCGTCTTTTTTCTTCGACCTGTCTAAATTACAGATTTGAAAATAAAAAATTAAAATAGATATTCTATTACAATTTTCCCTATCAAAATCTAATCACGGATTTTCTCGTGCATTTACAAAACTGATTCAATCCAAACACAGATAAGCCACCGCAGATTAAATCGAACAGGTTGCCACGAGGAACAAAAACCAAAACCATCCACAACAATAAATAATTTATTCATGCATAATCAAATTAAATCGCTCATACAATAGAGCCATGAAAACAAGCCTGGCTCTGATACCAATTGTAGGGATTTCATGGCGAACTGAATCACCAAATCCAAATAAACCGGACCATTTCATGGATGTTGAGAGCAATTACCAATTCAATAAACCTAGCATGCTCCTATGAATTTAATGCAGTAGATATACGTGTTTACCTTAACTCCGTCGTGTCAGATCTGATGTTTTGCGTTTGAATTCCAAATGATTTAATTAAAACTTCGGAAATAGAAATTAGAACCAGATCTAATTTCAAGAATTAATCAAATAAAGAAAAGAAGATAGAATAATTTGTTATCCAGATTAGGTCTTCAGATCTGTATCCCAATGCTGTTCAATCCTACTACTGGTGAGGATTGCACAATACTGTGATGTCTTCGTTAGGGTTTGGACTCAATCATAATCGAGATCTTGTATTCTCTGATGTTAGACAATAGAATACATCTCACTGTGGTCCAATCAATACACCAACGTGCGTACCAGCATATCAAGTAATCAAGACATATTACTTATTTCCGACTATGTTCCAACCTTTACCGACAAACTTATCCTCGTATGTTGTCTCGGCTGTGATAATAAAGCAGTAAAACATGTTTTCCTATTATCTACATATGCTTATTGCACAAATAATAAATCACATATCATACGAGGTCAATTAAGACAAAGAAAAATTCCTCCTGACCCAAAACAGGAAAATAAAAAAATCCTATCTATTACAGAATTTGAAATTTGAATTTTGAATTTGGATCATGATCGAGATCTCTCGACCCTTCAATCTGGTATCTATGACAAAGGAGTCTAAGCCACCAGATATATCCTCAACTACCCTTTTTTGGGTGTGGTAAAAAAGGGGGAATAGAAGTATGGAAGGTGCATAAGACATCAGAAAACTTCAACATAGCGGTCGTCTTTGTACCGAGAAGGAGCAAAAGAAATCAAAACACCTAAGCTCTTTCTCAGGTAACGTTCCATCAATAGGAGGTTGGGCATAGTCACTTGGAGAGTCTTCCCCTGCAGATGGTCTATAGATGCTGACAAAAAGACCAGGACAGGTGGGAAAGATGAAGCCCAGAGGTGGAAAATGAGAGAGTCACCTCCGAGGGCAAAGCTGGTGAAAGCCCGCATGAGGGAAGTGGAAAGTGATGGGTTTTGTATACTGAAAGCATTTATTACAATGAGTATACAACGGTTTATTTCTCCTATCTGTTAACAATCTTACATGTATGAACAATGGTATCCTCTTGTCTCACCGATAGGGACGATCATACGGCGTGTTGTAGATCACAGAAGACAGTATGATCACTTGACCTAGTGAGACATAAACCGGATCACAGCTGAGACAGCGTATGAGGATACGTCTGTCCGGATGGCTGCGGCATTGTCGGAATAAGTAGTCTGTCTTGGTTACTTAACATGCTGGTACGCAGAGCTGGCATATTGATGAACTGCAGTGAGATGTATTCGTCTGTCTGACATCAGCAAATACAAGATCTCGTTATATTGATTGAGTCCAAACCCTAAAGAAGGTTCAGGGGTTTGCACGGGTTGACTGTTGCTTTGACTTGCCATGGTGGAGAGCCTAAGTAACGTGCTCGTATATCCGCATCTTGGGTAACAACAGTTCATGTAGTACCGCCTGAGACTGGGTTTAGGTAACCATATTCGAGTAATAGGATGGGGACATTCCCTGAGGAGCTCAATAACATTCATCGTGCCAAAGTCCTGCAGGCTGATTAAGTTCAGGCACGAGTGATAAGGTTTGAGTGGTACTACTCAGGATTTATAAGATATTAATTAATTGTAGTTAGAGCTTGTCAGAGGCTCTGATTAATTAATGGATGTCCGGTAACCTTAAATATGGGGATTCTCAATTAATGCAGCTCGTTCTCTTAACGTGGTAATAAAGGGGTAGGTTAGTATTATTTCTGTGGTGAAAAAGAATTAATATTAATTAAATAATTGTATCCTGGGTTGTGGACATGGGAATTAATTAATCATAGGCCCACTTTATGATTTGCATTAGGTCCCAGAACTGGCCCAATTAAACATGCTGAAAAAGGGCCCAGAGCCCATTAGGGATAAAACCCTGGGTCTATAAATAGACCATTCTCTCTGGAAACCCTAGCCACTAATTGAACACATTCAAATCAGTGAAACCCTAGAGGCAGAGAGAGAGTGGGCGCGCCTATAGAGGGGAGAAGAAGGTTTTTTCTGCTCCGGCCTACAGATCTGTGGAATCCTCACCAGTAGCAGATCTGAGCAGCATTGGGACACAGCCCTGAAGATCTAATCTGGAGAACAGATTTCTCTTTTCTTCTCTCTTTGTTTTTCGATTTTTTCTAAAAAATTAGATTACTAATTTCTGCTTCTACAGATTAAATCGAATCGCATGGTTGAATTGAGATTTGGAATTCAAACGCAAAAGATCGGTTCAGACTCGACGGAGTTACGGTAAACCCTAAATCCACAAATCTATGTATTAAATTCATAGGAGCATGCTAGGGTTTTGTGAATTTTAATTATGTGCAATAACCATAAATCGATTCGGTTCAAATTGGTTTTGGTGATTTGGTTCACGGAAAAACCCTACAATTGGTATCAGAGCCAGGTTTCTGATTTATGGCTCTTTTGTGCATAATTGAATTATGTTTGCGTGTATGAATTTAGTATTTTGTGGATGTTTGGTTTTTGTTCCTCGTGGCAACCCGTTGATTCAGCCCGCGGTGGTTTATCCGTGTAGGGCTGAATTGTTTTTGTAAAATCACGAGAAAATCCGTGATTAGTGTAGATTTGAAAATTTGTAATAAAATAGATTTCTGTATTTTTCAAAATTTGTAATTGGACGGGTCGAGGACGAAGAACGAAGACGGAGCTGAAGCAGGGCCGACGGAGCACGACGGCAGGCGACGACGGCGTGGCACGCATGGCGTGCGGGCAGTAGCAGGGGCGCGCGCGGCTTACGCACGCGAGGCACGGCACGGGCGTGCGCGGGTGCGGCACAGCAGCGGCAGCGCGTGGGGCGCATGCGCGCATGCGCGCGGCGCTGGTCGGTGGCTGGCCTGGCGGCGGCGGTCGGCGGCGGCTGTAGTCGTCGTCGGCTACTGCTGTCCCGTCGCGGTGGCTCGTGTTTTGGTGGTTTGTGCAATCCTGTGTAAACCCTGGGGTTGGCATTAAGGTTAGGACAAGTCATCAGATCACAAAGGCCTAAAAATTCAAAAGATTTGGTGTATCCAGATTTGAAGGCCCTTGAAGATTTGGAAGATTTGGATTTATCCAAATTAATTCAAAATTCAAATTGTAATGGATAGAATTTTTTTATTTTTGGGGCCACGAGGAATTTTTGTTCGCCTTAATTGTCCCCGTATGATATGTGATTTATTTATGTGCGCAATTAAGCATGTGTAGATAATAGGAAAAGCATGATTTATCGCTTTTATTATTTAGAGCTTTTCAAGAATGCTTATGTGATTAATTTCTTTTGTTAGATTATATTTTGGGAAATTTTGGGCTTGTTTAATTACATCCAAAAATTTGGGAAATATAATAACAAGGAAATTATGTGTGCGCATAAAGAAACCTTTTAAAAGAAAAAAAACTAAGCAGGTTTTTTAATTAAAATCAATAGACCTCCACAAAGCGGTCCTAGGCTGTAAGTGTATCTCTCGTTCTAGTAAACGTCTACGAGTGTAGCTTTCTAGTTCTTGGAGGTGCATGGGTACGGTTGTTGGGATTTCTAGACAAACAATTTAAATCATGTGAATAGTGGGAGGGCTTTGCGTAAACGTCTATGAGTGTAGCTTAGGTAGACCTCTTTCACAAGTATTCTAGGATTGATTTAAATTATAGATAACAAAAGCTTTAAGGGCTGTGCGGTATGGTTGCGTGCCATGCTAAACTGTCTCTTTTGGCTGGAATTAAATTTGTGGTTAATTGCTTAGAAGCATCTTAGAATATAATGCAAGAATTGCATCCCTGTTCTTGAGGGATGGCTTGGTCTAAGGTTTTCACTAATTATTAATTTCTAGTTTCAAAAGCATCCTGACATGGTAGTGAAATTTAATGGATTGGGGCTTAAAACCTGCAGTTCTGGTTGAGGGTGACATCGTAAACGTCTACGAGTGTAGCTTGCGGTGGGAACTCTTGGGCAATTAGTGGAAAACATTTGGATTTGATTTATTAAAAGGTTTTCAATGCATTTGTTTTCGAAGTTCAACATGTATGTTCTTATTTAAGATTCTTTATTGTTTCAGATATGTCTATGTCTAATGTCATCAATATTCTCGCACAAAACACTCTAACTGGTCCGAACTTCCTGGAATGGAAGCGCAATCTCGAGTACCTCCTGATTGCAGAAGAACATATGTTCATTCTGCAAGTACTTTGTCCTGAAGTGCCAACTGCTGAATCCAGTCAACTGGATATAGACTTTTATAACAAGTGGGAGAAATCGAACAATGTAGTCAAGTGCTACATGATGACCACTATGTTGAAAGTCTTGCAGCAGCAGCATCAGCACCATAGAGCCGACCTATGACATTATGCAAAGTCTGGAGGCGACCTATGGGGAAACTGATAGAGCCGTCAGATTCAATCTCATGAGGGAAATCATGAGTAAGAAAATGACTGATGGCACCTCAGTGAGAAAGCACGTAGTTACCATGACTCACCTCATGGATGAACTGACTGTGCATGGTGGAGGTATCGACGCTGAGGCTAAGGTCGATATCATACTGAACTCTCTACCCAAGTCCTTTGAGAATTTTAGACTGAATGTTGTCATGAACAAGAAAGAGCATACTCTTAACGAGTTACTCAATGACTTGATGGCAGCTGAATCGGTCATGAACCCTCAGAAAGTTGCCTTGGCCACTTCTGGTAATCTCTCTGTTGTACCAAAAAGTATGAAACGGAAGAAAGGGATTAAGAAGTGGGCCAAGAAGACACATGTGAAGGATGGTGGGGCTGGGAAAAAGCCACAGGTGCTTCAGGTGTGGTAAGAAAGGACATTGGAGGAAAGATTGTCAAGCCAACAAAGCTAGACAAGGTATGCCATT
>JAPKLW010001232.1:93001-127859 GCA_026898455.1 Plectranthus barbatus
CTGTTCTCAATTTTATAAAAACTCAGTTTTAGCTCGGTAATGTTTTAAATTTTACGTCAGATATACACTTCAATACTTAGTCAAGTATTAAAGGTTTTAAATTAGCAAGTAAGCTTAGTGCTGAAACTTAAATAAAGAAATAAATAAGCCAAGATATTTATAATGGATCGAAATCAAAGTCCTACGTCCACTCTTCCAAAATTAATTGGGAATCCACTAAGTTTCAGTATTACAAGCCTTCTCACGATCTATGGTCAACCCGTTCGAACCCTCCGTCCTACAGTCTGTTGATGTCACTCGCCCAAAAACTCCTTGTAAGCTTATTCCTTCTTTAGGTTGAAGTAAAGACGCACCCCGTAGCCTTCAAATTGGATGATTAGATGTTCTCTTGTTCTTCCCAAAACTCAGTATTGTTGGCAACACCCGTCGGAATCAGATTCCTAGAATAAGCTTTGACTGCTATGAATATTACTTAGAAAAGAAATGTTCACCAATTAAGAGCATCAACTTGGAGCTTTAGCCTCGTGCACTTAGACAAATGCACGAATGAATATCTCGAGTTAGAAACAAAAGTCTCATGTTTAGAACATACGAAATTTTAGAGATCTTCGAGTAGATAAATTGATATAGTGTCGGCTTAGTTTTTTGTAGGATTTTCGATGATGATTATGTCCAGTTGCAGAGCTATTTACAGGATGGCATGGACGACAATTTGAATTCTTGTCCATTAGACACATCAAATCCAGTCGTTCCAATCATAGCCATTTTTCCTTCTATGCTCAACTTTGTCGTCTAATTTTGCTTTTGGCAGTGTACTTTCTACCTACTCTTATAAGACTAAGTTTTAGTTTGAGGAATCTAAGTTTGAGTTTCCTCGTACTGACTTTTGACTTACTTCAAGATATCTCGAGTCTGACTTCTCATTCATTGTGTTTCACGTGCTCTTGGAAAACTGAAAATTGACATTTCCAAAGCAAGTTTAAACTTTTGTCATACATAGGAAAACACAGTTCCTAGAAATTGAGTTTCTGGCCTTACTAAGTTTCAAGCTCGAACACTTGTCTTCAATACTAGTTTCTTGGGTTCTTCTCTTCAAGTTCAGAAACTTCGTTCATATCGAATTTTGCCTTTTGATTTCTAACAATTTCCCCCTTAGAGACTTAGTCTCATTTTAAAAAATAATCGCGTTTAAAAAATATTTATTAAAAAAAAAAGGAAAAGTATCATTTTAATCCTTTGACTAATTGATCGATTTTCAAAATTGTTTAAATTTAGCATTTCATCTTTTAAGATTATTATTATGCCCTAATTTAGATAAATAATACAAATATATTATGGTTCTAGATTTACTTCTAATATTTTTGTTAGGATATTTTCATAATCTTGATGTATCAAACCAATTTAGTCATCAGTTTTTATGTATAGATCAAGTGATTAGATTAGACTCTTAAATTAAAGAGATTCTACATTTATAACCTTGTATAAGTTTATTGAGTCATAATAGACTAAGAATCAGCTTGGAAAAACTGGTAGGCAACCAATCCTAGTGATGTCAGTTGAGTAAGTGACTCAACAGATCACTCACAACTCAGGACAAAAGGTTAAAGACAAAGTCTAAGGAGACAAAAAGAACAATTAGTTCAGTGATGAAAATTTCCAACATAAAACAAAAAAAAAAACGAAGGTGTCAACCTTAGCATGTGCAAAGATACCTTGGACTAACTAGTAGTCGTTTTGATCAAAAAAGCTTCAAAAGTAACAAAAATTGTGTCAAAAGTACTTCAGCGTAAATAAAGGTGTCAGGATGGGCTCTCTTACCCACAATGACCATAATTCAAATTGAATTTGAATGTCTCACTTACATCTATAAATATCATTGGAGATCGATGGAGAGAAGGTTACGAAAAATTTTCGAAATCAACGAGCTATCATCAACAATCAAAGTCTTCATCTCTCTCATTCTATTTTTGTGTAATTACACGAAACTCGAAGTTAATTGTAAGCTCTAGTTTACCAAAGTCTAGAATCTTCTTAAGAGACTCTGGATCCGAGATAGACTTCATGAATTTTCATAAGTCTACCTTACCACTAACCAATCACGACTTTTTGTGAGGAACTCAAACACACAATCTATCTAGCTCTCAAGCCTAGCGACGTGTTGTGGTAAAGCTTGAAAGTTTGAAGTCAGCTGGTGAACCTAGTTATCTGTTGGAGATAGCGTGTTCGTGGTAAAGCTCATCGCAAATCCGTTGCGAATTGATGTTTTTAGATGGATTTTGGCCGTCGAAAAACGTTGGTCACTAAAAATTGGCGACAGAAAAATTAGTCCGGTCGCTAAATTTTGCGACGAATTTGCAACCAAAAATTCCGTTGCAAATTTATTTCCTTCAAAAAATAAAATTTGAGCTTTTTATGAACCGATTTTTTGACCTGTTCAAACATCTTGAACCAGGCTGGGCGTGCTACCCCTAAACCAAATGCTACAATCAATCTTTATACGTTCTACAAAATATACATATTAAAAAAGAAAAAACTTTGCGACAGATTTGCAACCGAATTTTTCGTCGCTAAATTTTTCGACCAAAAATTCGGTCGCAAATCCGTCACAAAATTTTAGTGATGGAATTTTTAGTCGCAGATCCGTTGTTGGGAATTATGTTGTAATTCTCCCTTAGATCAAAATTGTAAAAGGTTTTGTTGAATCAAAGCTTTAGTAGTTTGGTCGATCATTGCTGAAGTCTAGATAGTCTAGCAACTCTGTGTAAAGTCCTGTTTAGGAAATGTTTTGAGTTGTTATAGATTAGAAGTATTTGCGGAAGATTGCTGAGGATTCAACAATTGGAACAAAGACTTCGGAAATTCTGGATGCTTGGAACATTCTCAGCAGTCAAACTGATTGCTAGAGAAGTTAGCAGACATAAGCGACTACTAAGGAAGAAAGTAGTCATGTGCTAAGAAGAATGATTGCTAAGTGCTAGCAATCATATGCAGAAAGTAGAGACTGCTAGGAGCATTCGCTTAGCAGTCAGCAGAATAAAGATAGCTGAATGCTGAAGGAGTCAGCATTCCCTACTACAGTAAGAAGATAGCGGAATGCTGAGGGAGTCAGCATTCGCTACTACGGAAAAGATTGCTAGAAGATATAGCAATCAAGAACCAAGACTCAAGTGTTGAGTAAGCAACTGCTGAGGAGTCAGCAGATTGGCTACGAAGACAGATTGCGAGAAGTACTTAGCAATCAAAAGAGTCAAAATACTTAACAGACCGTTCCCAGCATTCTCCGATAAAATGCTAAGCAAAGAGAAACCTAGCAACACTTGCTAAAGACGCCCGTTCTGACAGAAGGTACAGCAAAGGACGAAAGCCTTACCCGAAGTAGGTAAAAAGGCATTGTACCAGGCCGGAAAGGAAGAAGAAGCAAGTAACTCTTTTGGACAAAGAAGACCGTTGTGTCTGACGGGTATGGAGATTCAAAGTTTGAATCTCCAAGTATAAAAGACAAGTCTAACAGAGAGAGACGATTACTGCTTTCACTGCCTTTACAAACACTTAAGCGAATCCTTTGACAAAACAAAGAAAAGTGAGAAGTAGTTAGTTGGAGCTCATTAAAGAGACAAGAAGATTCTCTAAGCTCCCAGCCGTAGTGTCCCCCACATTGATTATCTGACACTACATTGAAGAGATTCCTTGACTTAGCTGAAGAATCTAATCATTGGGATACCTTCCATCCTTGGAAGCATCCAGCAGTCACATCTCTGAGAAGAGATTGACTATCACGGGCTGTTGCCAAAACCCCCAGAAAAGTTCAGGAAGGAACTCTTAAACTTACATTGCAGCAATGAGGAGTTTTACGAAGGTGTGCCCTTGACTTCTCCGCAGCTGCCGACCGAAGAGATCGAAGTAACAGAGGATAGCTTTGTAGTGGCCGGCTCGAAAGCTCACCGCCTGCTACAAGTGTTCGGCGATTCCTTGTACTTCAAATATCTTATTAGTGAAATTCTCAGCAATATGGCTGAGGAGTGGACGTAGATCTTGTAGATCGAACCACTATAAATCTCGTGTTCTTATTTACTATTTTATTGTCTCTGTTCATCGATTTAAAATCTAGCAACCTCAAGTTGCTAGAGTATACCTCTGAAACAATCGTAACTTCAACATCCGAGTTAAATATTTGGAAAAGATCTAAGTGCAAGATAAACTTATTATTCCACTGCATTTGCTAAGTAGCCTTCGGGTACTTATCACGACTCTGATAAGGGACCAACAAGTGGTATCAGAGCCAGGTTGTATGACTTACTGCTTCTGAGTCGCTTCGACTAGCTCTACATTTTCCTTGCACTTGTTCTATTATTAGCTCAGGTACTTCAATCTTGCCAAGATGAACGATACTCTTCCCATGCACAACAAAGAGAAGTTCAACTCATGGCAAAAGATGGCCACCATCCAGCTCCAAAGCATACATCCAAAGATGGTGGACGTTCTTTCTAAGGGGCCCATAAGGATCATGAAGCCCAATATTCTTGTAGGTCCTGTTGCTGAGAGGCAACCTAAACCACCTTCGATGATTGAGAAGACATTCGAGGAATGGACGGTGGAGGACAAGAAAAGAGCCCAGTTAGAATATCTAGCAAAGAAGCTAATGATGGGTTTTGTATACTGAAAGCATTTATTATAATGAGAATACGACAGTTTATTTCTCCTATCTGTTAAACAATCTTACATGTATGTAACAATGGTATCCTCTTGTCTCACCAATAGGGACGATCATACGGCGTGTTGTAGATCGCAGAAGACAGTATGATCACTTGACCTAGTGAGACATAAACCTGATCACAACCGAGACAACGTATGAGGACGTCTTTCCGGATGGCTGCGGCATTATCGGAATAAGTAGTCTGTCTTGGTTACTTAACATGCTGGTACGCAGGGGTGGCGTATTGATGGACCGCAGTGAGATGTATTTGTAACATCTCCCCCCGGGGACCGATGTCAGGGCCTGTAGTCCAATGCACCCCAACCACATCTACAGCTGGCGTCTACCAAGCCTGGAAGGTTGTTGGTAGGAGGGATCGAACCCATCCCCTACCGTTTAACATCTTCACTTTGAGGATTGATGTTAAAGGGTAGAGGATGGGTTCGATCCCTCCTACCAACAACCTTCCAGGCTTGGTAGACGCCAACTGGAGATGTGGTTGGTGTGCATCGAACTGCAGGCCCTGACATCAGTCCCTGGGGGGAGATGTTACAGTATTCGTCTGTCTGACATTAGCGAATACATGATCTCGATATTGATTGAGTCCAAACCCCAACGAAGGTTCAGGGGTTTGCACGGGTTAACTGTTGCTTTGACTTGCCATGGTGGAGAGCCTGAGTAACGTGCTCGTATATCTGCATCTTGGGTAACAGCAGTTCGTGTAGTGCCGTCTGAGACTGAGTTTAGGTAACCATATCTGAGTAATAGGATGGGGACATTCCCTGAGGAGCTCAATAACATTCATCGTGCCAAAGTGCTGCAGGCTGATTAAGTTCAGGCACGAGTGATAAGGTTTGAGTGGTACTACTCAGGAATAATAAGATATTAATTAATTGTAGTTAAAGCTTGTCAGAAGCTCCAATTAATTAATGAATATCCGGTAACCTTAAATATGAGGATTCTCAATTAATGCAGCTCGTTCTCATAACGTGGTAATAAAGGGGTAGGTCAGTATTAATTCTGTGGTGAAAAAGAATTAATATTTATTAATTAATCCTGGGTTGTGTACTTGGGAATTTATTAATTATAGGCTCACTTTATTATTTGCATTAGGTCCCAGGACTGGCACAATTAAATATGCTGATTTAAGCCCAATAGCCCATTAGGGATAAAACCCTGGGTCTATAAATAGACCTCTCACTCTCTGAAACCCTAGCCACTTCATAACACTCAAAGTCAGTTGAAACCCTAGATCAGAGAGAGAGAGGGCGGCGCATGCAGTAGAGGGAGGAGAAGGATTTTTCGACTCTGGCCTACTGATACACATCTGTGGAATCCTCACCATCTAGAGAACATATTTCTTCTTTTCCCTTCTTGTCTTCGATTTAATTTAGAAATTAGATTTCTAATTTTTGTTTCCGCAGATTAAATTGAATTACATGGTTGAATTAGATTTGGATATTCAAATGCGAAAGATCGAATCAGACTCAACGGAATTACGGTAATCTCTCAATCCACAATTCTAAGAATTAAATTCATAGGAGCATGCTAGGTTTTATTGTGAATTTTCATTGTGTACAATATCCATAAATCGATCCGGTCCAACTGATTCGGTTCACTGGAAATCCCTACAATTGGTATCAGAGCCAGGTTCTTGATTTATGGCTCTATTGTGCACAATTAAATTCAATTATGCATGTATGAATTTGTTTTGTTTTGTGGATGGTTTTTGTTCCTCGTGGCAACCCGTGTAATTCAGTCCACGGTGGTTTATCCGTGTAGGGCTCAATTATTTTTGTAAAATCACGAGAAAATCCATGATTAGTATAGATTTAAAAAAAATGTAATAGAATAGATTATTCTGTAATTTTGTATTTCAAATTTGTAATCTGGATGGGTTGAGAATGAAGAACGAAGACGGAATCGACAACAGCGGGAGCAGCGGCGCGGCAGCGACGGCGCGCACGGGCTGCGTGCAAGCCACCGGCGGCGGCGGCTGAGGGCGCAGGCGAGCGACGTGCGCGGGGCACTGTGCGCGGCACGGCGGCGGCGACAGTCCGGCAGCGACGGGCGGCGGTTCTGGCGGCGGCTCTGTCGTTGGCAGCAGCTGTTGTCCCGTCGCGGTGACTTATGTTTTTGGTGGTTTGTACAATTCTGTGTAAACCCTAGGGTTTGCATTAGGGTTAGGGCAAATCATCAGATCACAAAGGCCTAAATCCAAAAATATTTGGTGGATAAAGATTTGGAGGCCCTAGAAGATTTGAGAAGATTTGAATTTATCCAAATAGATTCAAAATTCAAATTGTAATAGATAGGATTTATTTTTTCCTATTTTGTGGGGCCACGAGGAAATTTTATTTGACTTAATTGTCCTCGTATGATATGTGATTTATTATGTGCGCAATTAAGCATGTGTAGATAATAGGAAAATCATGATTTATTGCTTTTATTATTTACAACTTTCCAAGCATGCTTATGTGATTAATTTCTTTTGTTGGATTATATTTTGGGAATTTTTGGGCTTGTTTAATTACATGCAAAAATTTGGAAAATATAATAACTAAGAAATTATATGTGCGCATATAAGAAACTTTTAAAAGAAAAATACTAAGCTGATTTTTTAATTAAAATCAATAGACCTCCACAAAGCGGTCCTAGGCTGTAAGTGTATCTCTCGTTCTAGTAAACGTCTATGAGTGTAGCTTGCTAGTTCCTAGAGGTGCATGGGTACGGTTGTTGGGATTTCTAGACAAACAATTTACATCATGTGAATAGTGGGAGGGTGTTGCGTAAACGTCTACGAGTGTAGCTTGCTTAGATCTCTTTCACAAGTATTCTAGGATTGATTTAAATTATAGATAACAAAAGCTTTAAGGGCTGTGCGGTATGGTTACGTGTCATGCTAAACTGTCTCTTTTGGCCGGAGTTAAATTTTTGGTTAATGGCTTAGAAGCATCTTAGAATATAATGCAAAAATTGCATCCCTGTTCTTGAGAGATGGCTTGGTCTAAGGTTTTCACTAATTAATAATTTTTAGTGTCAAAAGCTTCCTGGCATGGTAGTGAAATTAAATGGATTGGGGCTTAAAACCCGCAGTTCTGGTTGAGGGTGACATCGTAAACGTCTACGAGTGTAGCTTGTGGTGGGAACTCTTGGGCAATTAGTGGAAAACATTTGTATTTGATTTATTAAAAGGTTTTCAATGCATTTGTTTTCGAAGTTGTACATGTATGTTCTTATTTAAGATTCTTTATTGTTTAAGATATGTCTATGTCTACTGTCGATCATTTACTTGCTCTCAATCCTTTAACTGGTCCAAACTTCCCAGAATGGAGTTTTTGCATAAAACACATCCTTTATCTGAAAAATCAAGCATACGTTCTTTTCATGCATCCACTGTTGCGTACTCGTGATAAGGTCTGTAAGCTTGAGCTGGAATTTTATGAAATATGGGAGGATGCTGATGAGTTCGCCTTCTGGCTCATCACGGGTTCCCTGTCTAGAGAATTAAGGCACAAGTATGAGTATCTCGAAAGGGTTGGAGAGATCTGGAAGGAACTCTCGACAGCCTATGGCAACATGGAGCAGACTATTAACTATAAACTTGTGCATGATCTTGTGTGCAAGAAGATGGTTGAAGATAGTTTGGTGACGGAGCACATGATGTCTCTGATTGATCTCATGAGACAGTTCACTGTGCGGGGTGGTAATATCGGTGGGCAAGGCGAGATTGATATCATCCTGAACTCTCTTCCAGACTCCTTTTATGACTTTAAGGTAGTTGCTGCTACAAGGGGAGAGTATGCTCTGCATGAGTTACTTGAGGACTTGTGGTGGAGCAATCTTCCATGCCAGCACGGATGCCCATTCTGACAGCTTCAAGTACTAGTTCGACGACCTCTAAGGTTGGAGAAAAGCTCAGGAAAGCAGTCAGTGAAAGCAAGTCAAGGAAGGTGAAGATGGTTAAGGTCACTCCAAAGAAGAAGAGGTGTGCTGGATGCGGAAAGGTGGATTGTCCGAATGCTAAAGGACAAGGTACGTCATTTGCATTTGTAACGGAAATATGTTTAGCATCGGTTTTTACTCATTCGTGGGTAGTGGATACTGGAGCTACTGATCATATTTGTTACATTTTGCAGGGGTTCACACCGAGGAGGGTGCTAAAGAATGACGAGGTTACCATCTCAATGGGGAACGCAGCACAAGTGAGTGCAGCTGCCATTGGAGATTTCACCTTGTACTTTGATGATTCTGTTTTAACTTTGAGAGATGTTCTGTACGTGCCGGATTTTCGGCGAAACCTTATTTCAGTTTCCAAACTTTATGTTGATAGATATTCAGTTATTTTTCACAGTAGTGTTTCTATCATTGGTAATAACGGTGTTATCTGTCGTGGAATGCTGAATAATCTCTCTATGTTATTAACTGTAATCATAAGTCTTCCGCAAGTATTGCATGTAACTCATCCGTAATTGATAATCCTAGAAAGAGAAAACTTACTTCTTCTGATGAGGATCTTACATATCTCTGGCACTTGAGACTGGGTCACATCAACTTGAAGCGGATTCAGAGACTTGTAGATGATGGTACGTTGGACTTAGTCCAGGTTGTACCTTATCAAGTTTGCGAATCCTGCATCGAGGACAAGATGTCAACTAGGCCTTTCAAGGCTAGTCAGTCTCGAGCAGAGGAAGTGTTAGAATTGATCCATTCTAACTTATGTGGACCGATGTCCACGCAGGCTCGTGGAGGGTACGAGTACTTCGTCATTTTCATTGACGATTACTCAAGGTACGAATACGTTTACCTGCTTCGCTACAAGTCGGAATGCTTTTAGGAATTCAAAGTGTTCAAGGCTGAGGTAGAAAA
Organism: Plectranthus barbatus; assembly: GCA_026898455.1. NCBI lineage: Eukaryota > Viridiplantae > Streptophyta > Magnoliopsida > Lamiales > Lamiaceae > Plectranthus > Plectranthus barbatus. Next base: position 102,564 of record JAPKLW010001232.1, read on the forward strand.
GAAGGTCGGGAAAACTATCAAGTCACTGCGATCTGATCGCGGTGGCGAATACCTCGGTAACGAGTTCCTGCAGTATTTGTCAAAAAATGGGATTACATCCCAGTGGACTGCAACGGGTACTCTCCAGCAAAACGGTGTAGCTGAAAAAAGAAATAGGACTCTTCTAAAGATGGTAAGATCAATGATGAGTTATGCAAACTTACCAATTTCGTTTTGGGGCTAAGCATTGGAAACAACAGCTTACCTGCTAAATGTGGTGCCTTCTAAATCAGTTCCTAAGACGCCTTCTAAGCTCTTCCTTGGTCCCAAACCGAGTTTGCGCAAGTTTAGAGTATGGGGCTATCCGGCACACGTACTATCGAAGAAACTTGATAATTTAGAAAGCAGGTCAAAGGTAATGTTGTTCATAGGGTATCCCAAGCAAACGAAAGGTGGTTACTTTTACTGTCCTGAGAGTCAGAGAGTCGTTGTTAGCACCAACGCTAGATTCTTGGAGGACGAATATGTGAGTAATCACAAGTCAATGAGTGATATTGTTCTTTAAGAAATTGAAAACGAGAATGCAATTCCAAGGGAAGGGGAACGTGTAGATGTGGGTGCACCTGTGAGAGATTCAGCACCACAGACACGTTCTTCTGTGCGAGGTGCAGAACCACAAGTTACTGCACCTACTACTGACATGGCACCGATGCCTCGTCGTAGTGGGAGAGTTATTTTTCAGCCAAAAAGGTACATGTTCGTGGGTGAGTCTTTGGACTTGAGCCCGGAAGACGGACATGAGGACTCTGACCCACTGACTTACGAAGAGGCAGTGCAGGACAAGGATGTTGAAAAATGGCGTGTCGCCAAGGATTCCGAAATTGAATCCATAACTGCTATGGATGTATACCAGAAAATTGATTTGCCGGGTGACTTTAGAGTCATAGGGTGCAAATGGGTATACAAGATAAAGAAGGGAGCGGATGGAAAGATCACGACTTTAAAGCCAGGCTGGTGGCAAAGGGTTATAGTCAGAAAGAGGGCATTGACTATGACAAAACCTTTTCACTTCGGTCCACGCTCAAATCCATCTGGATACTCCTTTCTATAACTGCGCATATGGACCTCAAGATATGGCAAATGGATGTCAAAACCGCTTTTCTAAACAGTTACCTTGAAGAAGGTAGGGACATCTATATGCAGCAACTCGAGGGTTAAATATGAAAGGGCGAAGAACATCTTGTATGGAAGCTTAGGAAGTCCTTGTATGGACTTAAGCAAGCTTCAAGGTCGTGGAACTTACGTTTCAAAGATGTGATTAAATCCTATGGATTTGCACAATTGGAAAACGAAAGTTGTGTTTGCCAACTTTGTGTCAGTGGGAGCGTGGTTTTCCTTGCATTATACGTTGATGACATACTCCTATTTGGAAACAACAAGGGAGTGATGAATGAAATCAAGGTTTGGTTATCCGAACAGTTCCAAATGAAGGATCTGGGAGAAGCTGGCTACATTCTTGGTATTAAGGTCTTACGAGATCGTAAGAGAAGAATGTTGAGCTTATCCCAAGCATCCTATGTGGATACTGTGATAGCCCGGTTCAGCATGCAACTCGCCAAGAAAGGCTTGCTACCTTTCAGACATGGCGTTCATCTTTCTAGTGGGCAGTGTCTTCAAACACAGCGGGAGAAAGATAAGATGAGTCTTGTACCATACGCTTCGGCGGTGGGTAGCCTCATGTATGCGATGCTGTGTACCAGGCCAGATATCTGTTATGCCGTTGGCATGGTAGCAAGATATCAATCTAACCCTGGACAGGCACATTGGACTGCGGTAAAACACATCCTCAAGTATTTGAAGAGAACTAGGAATTACTGCCTAGTTTATCAAAGTGAGGATTTGTGCCCTGTGGGTTATACAGACTCAGATTTCCAAGGGGATCAGGATGAGAAGAAATCAATCTCGGGATATGTGTTTACCCTGGGAGGTGGAGTTGTATCTTGGAGGAGCTCAAAGCAGAAATGCATTGCTGACTCCACCATGGAGGCAGAATATGTCGTCGTCTCCGATGCCTCGAAAGAGGGGGTATGGCTCAGGAACTACCTTTTAGAGTTGGGCGTGATACCGAGTTTACCGAGCAGCGTCATAATTTATTGTGATAACTCGGTGCTGTGGCTAACTCAAAGGAACCGCGGTCTCACAGGGCAAGCAAACACATAGAGAGAAAGTACCATATCATACGAGAAATCGTATCGAGAGGTGATGTGCTGATCAAGAAGGTTGACACTAAGGACAACCTTGCTCATCCATTTACAAAGAGCTTGCCGCAGAAAGTTTACGAAAGACATATTCATGAGCTGGGTCTGAGGAGGATGCCGACCACTGACAGTGGTTAAAGAGATAGCAAGCTAGATAGACGGACTGTATACTCTTTAATAGCTTAGTTATGCTTTGAGTATAAGTGGAAGATTGATGGGTTTTGTATACTGAAAGCATTTATTATAATGAGTATACGACGGTTTATTTCTCCTATCTGTTAAAAAATCTTACATGTATGTAACAATGGTATCCTCTTGTCTCAGCGATAGGGACGATCATACGGCGTGTTGTAGATCGCAGAAGACAGTATGATCACTTGACCTAGTGAGACATAAACTTGATCAGAGTCGAGACAGCATATGAGGATACGTCTGTCTGGATGGCTGTGGCATTGTCGGAATAAGTAGTCTGTCTTGGTTACTTGACATGCTGGTACGTAGGGGTGGCGTATTGATGGACCGCAGTGAGATGTATTCATCTATATGACATCAGCGAATACAAGATCTCGATATTGATTGAGTCCAAACCCTAACGAAGGTTCAGGGGTTTGCACGGGTTGACTGTTCCTTTGACATGCCATGGTGGAGAGCCTGAGTAACGTGCTCGTACATCCGCATCTTGGGTAACAGCAGTTCGTGTAGTACGTCCTGAGACTGGGTTTAGGTAACCATATCCGAGTAATAGGATGGGGACATTCCCTGAGGAGCTCAATAACATTCATCGTGACAAAATCCTGCAGGCTGATTAAGTTCAGGCACGAGTGATAAGGTTTGAGTGGTACTACTCAAGAATAATAAGATATTAATTAATTGTAGTTAGAGCTTGTCAGAAGCTCCGATTAATTAATGAATGTCCGGTAACCTTAAATATGGGGATTCTCAATTTATGCAGCATGTTCTCATAACATGGTAATAAAGGGGTAGGTCAGTATTAATTCTGTGGTGAAAAAGAATTAATATTAATTAATTAATTAATTAATTGTGTCCTGGGTTGTGGACATGGGAATTAATTAATTATAGGCCCACTTTATTATTTGCATTAGGTCCCAGGACTGGCCCAATTAAATATGTTGATTTGAGCCCAATAGCCCATTTGGGATAAAACCCTGGGTCTATAAATAGATCTCTCACTCTCTGAAACCCTAGCCACTTCATAGCACTCAAAGTCAGTTGAAACCCTAGATCATAGAGAGAGAGGGCGGCACATTCAATAGAGGGAGGAGAAGGATTTTTCAACTCTGGCCTACTGATACAGATCTGTGGAATCCTCACCAGTAGCAGATCTGAACAGCATTGGGACACAGCCTTGAAGATCTAATCTGGAGAACATATTTCTTCTTTTATCTTCTTGTTTTTGATTTAATTTAGAAATTAGATTTCTAATTTTTGTTTCCGCAGATTAAACTGAATCGCGTGGTTGAATTGGATTTGGATATTAAAACGCGAAAGATCAGATCAGACTCTACAGAATTACGGTAATCTCTCAATCCACAATTCTAAGAATTAAATTCATAGGAGCATGCTAGATTTTATTGTGAATTTTCATTGTGTACAATATCCATAAATCGATCCGGTTCAGTTGGATTTTGTGATTCGGTTCACTGGAAATTCCTACAGCTTATACTTGACAGTTTGCCTCCGTTGATGGCAGACAAGGCTCTAGACTTTGATACAGCTAAGGAGATGTGGGAATATGTCTGCGAATCCTCCCAGGAGACAGACCAAATGAAACGCAACAAACTCCAGGTAGCTGTCGATAAGTATGAATATTTCTCTATGATTGCAGGTGAATCTATTCAAGTAATGGAAGAGATATTCAGTACAATCATTGGAGAGCTCCAGAACATGGAAAAGACATACGATAATGGAGAAATGAACAACAAGATCATTTCCAAGTTGTTTCCAAGGAGTGATTGGTTTGTAAATATGACAAGCTTGAGCGAAAAGGACCTCAACAAGATGTCTACATCTGAGGTATTTGCTCAACTTAAAGCTCATGAATTTATAATACAGCAATCAAAGAAGAACGAAGCCGCTACTGTGCAAACTTCATCATCAAATGTTGTACCCCCGGAGGATCTAGCATTCTTTGTAAAGAGAGATGCTGGAAAGTGGAAGCCGAGGAAGCCCTTCCACAATAATGAGAGATCTGCTCCAGCTTCCCCAGCGAAGGAGGCTACTTCAACCTCAGGCTCACAGAATGTAGATCTAAAGATTAGTGAGCTCGAAGAGCAGATGAAAAAGCTTCAGAAGCTCATACTGGAAGCCAAAGCAGAGAAGGAAGCTAAGGAGACCAAGCTCACATCATCCTCTAGATCAGCAGAAAGAAAGACTAGGACGTGCTTCAAGTGCAATTCGTCAAATCATCTAAAGCACGAGTGTCCAAAGGTGAGCAAGGAAGACAGAGAGCGCCTCAATGAAAGGTTCGAGAGAAGAGCTATCAAAGCAATCACCAGAGCGCTGCTGACAAGGACTGAGGTGCCAGACATCCCCGACAATAATGAGGAGTACTATTCATCAGAAGAGGATGATGAGGAGGTCATGCTGGTCTTGATGGCAAATATTATTGATGATCAAGATGCTGATGCTGAGAAGAATGCTGAGTCAGCTCTAGCAGTTGATGCTCAAGAGGTACATTCTACTAGCATTCCTAGTTCAGCAACCATGCATGAATCGGAGGATTCTTTTCTAGATTTTGAAGATGATTATCTCACAAAGCCTTCAATAGAATTTTCAAAAACGTATGAGATAAAAAATGCTATTGTGGGAGAGAATACCTCACTTAAACTTAAAGTTACATCTTTGACCGAGGAAGTCGAAAGACTAAGGTCTGATAGTGAGGAGCTTTTGAAACTCAGAGCTGATTACTCCAAACTTACTCATAGTTTTCAAAATAATGAAAAGAAGAATCAAACTTTAAAGAGTAAACCTAAGGAGGACTCTATTTGCGCTTACACATCCAGCAAGGCAGTTCTAAGTGCCATTGTGAGCCAACAAAGGAAATATTCTGATAAATCAGGATTGGGCCTTAGTTGTGTTGAAGCAAGATCCTTTAAGGAAGCCTTGAGTAAGAATGCTGAATTTTCTAAGCAGAAAAAGATTTTATTCGTTTCTACTGGAAAAGTCAATGCTAATAAAAGTAAAGGAAAAACAATTGCTGAGTCGTCAACTGCTAAGAAGACGACTGCTAAGCAGACAGATTGGCGTAGCAAGCAGACATCTCCTGGATCTCAGCTGAGCACCCAGAGAAAGCCTGCTAGGCATGTTTTTGCTGGATCACAGCAGAGTATCCACAGAATGCCTACTAAGCATGCTTCTGCTGGATCTCAGCATAGTACCCAGAGGATGTCTGCTAGGCCACACTCAGCAGTGCCAAGGAGGAATGCTAAGCATTATGTATCTGATGCTAGGATAGCATATCCTACCTTTCATAGGGGCAAGTAGGTAGCATACCATGCTGTAAGACCACAGTACCCTAAGTACACACCACATAGGAGGAACACCTATGTGAGGCCCGAGTCCAACTTGTTTTCCTTTCAAAAGGACCATGACGGCTAAGCACGCTACTCGACCTCGTTCTAATTTTGCAAAGTTCACTTATCCAACGAAGGTCGAGAAGGTTTCTAAGGGTGATGTCAAGAAGAAAATCTTGAAAATCACCAAGATGTAGGTTCCAAAAGGGACCATAATCCATGCTAATCCTGCAGGACTCGATGCTAAGCTGGTACCTAAACAGAATTGTTGACTTTCTTGCAGGAACAGGATCCAAAAGCGAAGACATTAGGAATGTCAAATGAATGGATCCTAGATAGTGGCTGCTCAGGCCACATGACGGGACGAGAAGAGTTATTCTCTGAACTTCAAAGGATTTATGGCCCCACGGTCATGTTTGGTGACAATAGCAAAGTTCGAGTGATTGGACGAGGATGCGTTGTGCAATATGGCATGAGGATCATCAACGTTGCTCTCGTTTCCAACCTCAAGCACAATCTACTGAGCATTAGCCAACTATGTGAGAATGGGTATAATGTATATTTCATTAATACTGGTTGTGAGATTGTTGATAGTCCTACAGGTGAAGTGAAGCTAAGAGGCATCCGCAAGGGTGGCCTATATACTGTTGATTGGCAAAGCGGCCAACAGCACTCATGGTTCGTAGCATTCAACAAGGAACAGAAAAATTGGCTATGGCATAAGAGGTTAACACATCTGAACTTTAAAACCATTAACCACCTAGCCAAGCACAACCTTGTTGTAGGATTTCCTGAGACGACCTTCAAAAAGGAAGGTGTGTGCAAAGCCTGCTAGCAAGGGAAGCAGACTAAGGCATCATTCAGGACAAACCCGGAGATGGCCACTTCAGAGAGAATCCTAGAGCTTTTGCACATGGATCTATTTGGCCCGATCACTCCAGCCACTGTAAGTAAAAAGGTTTATACACTTGTGGTTGTTGATGACTTTTCCAGGTACACGTGGGTCCGATTACTGAGGACCAAGGATGAAGTAAAGATCATTCTACCAGAGTTGATCCTTAAAGAGCAGAATCGCAAACAATTACCGTGAAAAGGATCATATCAGATAACGGGACCAAGTTCTGTAATGGGATTCTAATGGATTTTTTTGCCGAAGCTGGAATTGGCCATGAAAAATCCACTACTAGGACCCCCCCTCCCCCCAGAAGAATGGTCTAGCAGAGAGAAGGAACATGACCTTGAAGGAAGCAATGCGGTCAATGCTATCCAACTCTGGTCTAAGTGGAAAGTATTTGGGCGAAGCAGCCATGACTGCATGCTACACTCAGAATAGGAGTGCAATCAATGGCAGATTTAATAAGACTCCTTATGAAGTGTACAACGGTCGTAAGCCTTCTTTGACTCATCTTCGTGCTTTCGGTTCAACATGTTATATTCATAACAATAGGAAGTCGAAGCTTAACAATTTTTTGCCTTAGTCTGATGAAGGTGTGTTCCTTGGATATGGACACCCCTCTCACAAAGGCTATAGATTGTTAAACAAGGCGACTCAAGTTGTGGAGATAACATGCAATGTTATTTTTTATGAGTCTACACTAGTGCGCAGATTTTTAAGAGAGAAAAAGGATGCAAATCATGAGGCTAATGATGTCCATGATCAATCTATCTTGAATTCTTTCGAAAATATGAGGATTGATCCGACTAAGTCAATGAGTGATTGCAATCCAACTCAGGTGCATTCAGCAGGTGACCAAACTGCTGACCGGGCTGATGATGCTAATGATCATGCTGAGGCCACCAACCAAATTTGTCTTAATGATAATTTGGATATTTTAGGATCACTTGAAGAAGAAGATGAAGGACGAGTTGCTGAAGGAAGATTGTGCGTTGCTGAGGAGATCGCTAAGGATGATGCTGAAATCCCAGATGCAGAGATGTCGAATGCTGAGGTACCAAATGCTAAACCTGAGGTGATTGCTGAGGAGAATGTTCTAGCAGAGAACAATTCAGCAGGCGATGCTAGCAATGCAATCCCAACAACCAGCAATCCAAGACCAAGATGGCTATGAGATCACCCCTAGATGCTGTCATTAATGACGTCAATGATCCAGTAAGGACGCGAAAAGGCAATGTGATGCTCGCATGCTACATTTCGCATGAAGAGCTTACGAAGGATGAAGATGCTCTACAATCTCCAGATTGGGTGAATGCTATGCAGGAGGAGCTAGCAGAGTTCACGTGCAATCAGGTTCGGGTTCTTGTGGACAGACCCGAGCATCAAAGTGTTATTGGAACCAAGTGGGTGTTCAAGAACAAGAAGGATGAATCTGGAACAGTCATCCGAAACAAAGCGCGTCTAGTAGCCAAAGGATACAGGCAATGCAAAGGAATTGATTATGATGAGACATTTGCTCCGGTAGCTCGATTGGAAGCAATAAGATTGTTCCTCGCATATGCTGCCCACAATGAGTTTTCAGTGCCATAGATGTACGTGAAAAGTGTCTTCCTGAATGGTGAGCTCAAAAGAAGTGTATGTTGAGCAACCATCGGGCTTCAAACAACGAAATCAAGTTTATGGGCTCAGGAAAGCCTTATATGGTTTGAAGCAGGCACCGAGAGCGTGGTATGGAATGTTGTTTATGTTTTTGCTAGACAATGGTTTCAAGAAAGGGAAGATATATCAGACTCTCTTTCGTATCAAGGACGAAGAAAGTATTCTGCTTGTTAAAATATATGTTGATGATATCATTTTTTGCTCATAGAATCAAGTCTTGTGTGACAAATTTTCTGAGCTGATACAGAGTAATTTCCAAATGAGTATGATGGGAAAGATGTACTACTTTCTCAGACTCCAAGTACAGCAATTGAGTGAAAGGATCTTTATACATCAGAGGAAGTGTACAAGAGATCTGATTGCTAAGTACTGCCCAGAGAAGACAAAAAGCTTAAGGATTCCAATGAGTACAAGTTTCCAAGCTGCACTTGAGAAAGGAGGAGATGATGTGAATCCTACGCTTTACCAAGGTATTATCGATTCTCTACTTTACTTAACAGCTAGCAGACCAGACATTTCATATGCGGTGGGAGTTTGCGCGAGATATCAAGCAAATCCTAAGAAGCCGCATTTGGGTACTGCTAAGAGGATAATTTGATATCTCAAGTGCACCGAGGGTCTAGGAATTTGGTATCCAATGTCTGATGGGCTAGCACTCAGTGGTAATTCAGACTCAGATTTTGGAGGGTGCAAGATTGATCGAAAGAGTACAAGTGGCACCTGCCAATTCCTTGGGCATAAGCTAATAAGTTGGTTTAGCAAGAAGCAGCATTCAGTGGCTACATCTACAACCAAAGCAGAATATGTAGCAGCTGCAAGTTGTTGTGCGCCAGTGTTGTGGATTAGGCAGCAATTGCAAGATTATGACATTCCTCCTGAATACGTGCCGATCTACTGCAACAACAATAGTGCAATGTGCATAACGAAGAACCCCGTTCATCATTCAAGGATGAAGCATATAGATATCTGACATCACTTCATCAGAGATCATCAAGAGAAGAAGGATATCGATGTCCAATATATATGCACTGAGGAACAGCTTGCTGATATCTTCACTAAGCCGCTTGCTGAGGCCAGATCTAAGGAATTATGTCTAAAGTTAGGTTTCATGGAGTTAGAAAAGGATGGGGATGAATGAGTTCAAACTCTCATTCTTTCTGGATTTCTTGGATTTTCGGAGAAGAAGGAGATAAACATATCATAGCTTACGTTCTTGAGTTGCTGATTCTTGTTGCTGAGATATGGTTGCTGAGTCCAAGCTCTCAGCAGATCCTAGATTGTGTGATATAACACTATGTAATATGCAACGTGTAGCAACAAGTGGTTCAGATGTTTGCTAGATGTTGAATGCTGAGTCCGAGCTCTCAGCATTTCGTCAAAATGCTATGCTATAGCTCTCTTCAAGTGGTTCAGATGGTTGCTAAGAAATGTTTGCTGAGTCCAAGCTCTCAGCAGACAATATGAGAATGCTATGATGTAATATTTCAAGTGGTGTCAGCAATCATCATATGAGAATGGTAGAATATATGGATGTTAGGACTTGAATGTTGAGTCCAAGCTCTCAGCAATCTCCGACTCTCCTAGAAAGTCAAAGCAGGAAGGATTTGAATTTTAAATGATATGTCCGACACGCTGCATTTAATGCGTGCAACTAGTTGCGTCAAACCAGGAATTGACACGTCAAAAGCACTCCAGTTCATAGAGGTTGGAGCACGTCAAGAAAAATTTGAATATCAAGAAGGAGGGTATCTTCACGTACAATGTAAATTTTGGGTTGAAGATAAGCAAATTCATTGAGATGTATTTCCACATGAAGAAGCTCGACAGAGGTGAATCTTTACTTCCTACCGGCTTTATTCTCCAAACGAAGAAGAAGCCAACCCCTGCAGATCCTTCCTGCCCTCGCTTTCTGAAAGGGAAATCAAATGTGAATCCCAAAGAGCCAACGTCTCCAGATGATGTTGATCCTGCTGAATTGGCTTTCCAGATATTGGAGCATGCAATTGCTCTAACCCCTAAGGAGATAGCAGCTGCCCAGAAAGCTGCTGAGACGGAGAAATGCTTCAAGGACCTTGAAGATATTGAGCATCTCGGTGATCTCCCTACCGAGAAGTGTCCGCTCGCTGCTGAGGTGCCCAAACAGAAGCAAACCGAGGTTGCTACGCCAGAAAAGCGGAGGAAAAGGAGGAGACTTGTCAATAATTCTGAGAAAGAGTCTACTGCTAAGGTCTCCGTTGCTGAGACAACCCCTGCTGCTAAAGAGCCAGATAAGGAGCCAGAGACACCTGCTGAAGAACCAGGGAAGGTTAGCCCACTGTCTTCTAAACCCTTTTCTGAGCAGTTGCGAGCGATAAGGGAAAGGAACAAGAAGAGGAAGGCAGAGAGGATGGCCAACGAGAAGAAGAGGTTTAAGAAAGAGATGGAAAGGATCACTTTCCAAGGAAGGGACATGAATTTTGAACAAATAAAGGCCGCTACTGATGAGCGTGCTGCTAAGGAGGCTGCTCAGTTAATGGAGCGAGCAGCTGAGGAGGCCAGAAGGCTAGTAGCTGCGGCTGCTAAGAAAGGAAAAGGGAAACAGGTTGCGGAGGTTCCCATTACCACACCTATGGTTGCTGAAGATATTGTGCTCGAACAATACGCCTTGACCGATCAGGACTTGGACACGTTGTTGGAGGCTGGAGTCTTTGATGCTCCAGACCGCCCTCATGGCCAAAGAGGAGTCTGTAGGGTTTTCCCGTGAACCGAATCACCAAAACCAAACTGAACTGGATCGATTTATGGATATTGTGCATAACTAAATACAAGATAAACCCTAGCATGCTCCTATGAATTTTATACTTAGATTTGTGGATTGAGAGATTATCGTAACTCCGTAGTGTCTGTGCCGATCTTTTGCGTTTGAATTTCCGAATTTAATTCAACCACGCAATCCGACTTTATCTGCGTTAGAGATCTAATTTCTAAGATAAAATCGAAAATAACAAAGAAGAAGAAAGGAAAATCTTGTTCTCCAGATCAGAACTTCAGGGCTGTGTCCCAATGTTGTTCAGATCTACTACTGGTGAGGACTCCGTAGATCTGTGGCTTGAGTAGGACCAGAATCGAAATTCTCCTCCCTTTCTCTCAAAAAACGGCGCCCACTATCTCTCTCTCTAGGTTTAGGGTTTTTCAACTGTGTTACAACTTATGAGAGAGAGCTGTCTATTTATAAACCTAGGGTTGTAAACCATAATGGGCTCCTGGGCTCAATTCAGCATATTTATTTGGGCCAGAGCTGGGACCTAATGCAAATAATAAAGTGGGCCCATAAATTAATTAATTCCCATGTCCACAACCCAGGACACAATTAATTAATTAATATTAATTCTTTTTCACCACAGAATTAATACTAACCTACCCCTTTATTACCACGTTATGAGAACGGGCTGCATTAATTGAGAATCCCCATATTTAAGGTTACCGGACATCCATTAATTAATCGGAGCCTCTGACAAGCTCTAACTACAATTAATTAATATCTTATAATTCCTGAGTAGTACCACTCAATCCTTATCACTCGTGTCTGAACTTAATCAGACTGCAGGACTTTGGCACGATGAATGTTATTGAGCTCCTCAGGGAATGTCCCCATCCTATTACTCGGATATGGTTACCTAAACCCAGTCTCAGGCGGTACTACATGAACTGCTGTTACCCAAGATGCGGATATACGAGCACGTTACTTAGGCTCTCCACCATGGCAAGTCAAAACAACAGTCAACCCGTGCAAACCCCTGAACCTTCGTTAGGGTTTGGACTCAATCAATATAACGAGATCTTGTATTCGCTGATGTCAGACAGACGAATAAATCTCACTGCGGTCCATCAATACGCCACCTCTGCGTACCAGCATGTCAAGTAACCAAGACAGACTACTTATTCCGACAATGCAGCAACCATCCGGACAGACGTATTAGGTTTATGTCTCACTAGGTCAAGTGATCATACTGTCTTCTGCAATCTACAACACGCCGTATGATCGTCCCTATCGGAGAGACAAGAGGATACCATTGTTCATACACGTAAGATTGTTAACAGATAGGAGAAATAAACCACTGTATACTCATTATAATAAATGCTTTCAGTATACAAAACCCATCAGAGTCTTGATAAGAGAGCGTGCTGATGCGCAAGGAGGAAACAGCAGTGCTCAGGATGTTGAGGAGGATTTTGTATTTGAAGAAGCTTCTGGATCAGGACAGAATGCGGAGCACGATGCTAGCATGTCTATTGGAGCTGATGAGTCAAATGCTGTGGCGAGGCCCAACACGGAGATTTTTGCTGAGGCAAGGCCCGAGGGGTATGTCGAACAAGATCCAGGCTTTTTAGCTTCCTGCTATTCTGATTCACATTCTTATGGAGAATCTAAGGATGTGTCCGACACAAGATTCTTGAGGAAAGTTCCGAGTGGCGACAACGAAACACTCCGAGTTCCTTTCAAAGGATTGCCAAGATGGAGATTCAAGATATGGCGTGTTGCGCAATGGTGTGCGCCGGTTTATCTAGAGGAAGCGGTAAATGCTGATCTTTTCCCAATGATTTCTGATATTGAAGAATTTGTGTTGGCAGAGATAGAGAGAGACATTTCAAATGTCTTCTATGTGGAGCTGAATGAAGATACCCCGGAAGGGAAGTTGTTGGCGAAGGAGTTTAGACGCTGGAAGATGCATGACTACATCATGCATCAGCTCTGTTTTGAAGAAAAGATTCTGGTAATCACAACCAAGGGCCTGAATTACTGGAGGAAGGAGGATAGATGGGCGAATGATTGGATTGATCAAGTGTCGGGCACTAAACAATTTTCTGATAAGCAAGTGCTTGTGAGGCTTCAAGCTATCCGAGCCCATCGGCTGTTTTCCACTTCTCAATCTCTACCTAAGTCCACATTTGCTCCTGATGGATATTCGGATGCTAAGATTGAGCTATTCAAGCGACAGGCCAAAGCAGCTGCTGAATATCGAAGGCGCCAAGTAGAGTATGAAGCGCAAAAGAAAGAAAAGTTGCTAGCCAGGATGGCTGCTGCACATAAGCAAGAAGAGATGGCCAAGAAACAGAGTAGAGAAGATCAACTGATCGTCCTTTTCTTGGAGGATGATATCTTGGAGATAACAAAAGCTGCTCATGCTGCTGAAATACAAGAAGCCAGGGCTGCTGAGCTTGCTAAAGCCTTGGAGGAAGTCTGGAATGTAGTGGAGGCTAAACTCCTAGCAGATGTTGCTCAATATAATGCTGCCGGTGAAGCAGAGATTGTTTATCTTGCTGAGGCACAAGCAAAGGCCTGGAATCTAGCAGAGGCAGAGCGCCTAGCAGAGGAGCCTAAGTACTTGACTGCACATGCCGATGAAGCAGAAGCTGCTAGTCTTGTTCGGGCAGAAGCTAAGACATGGAATTCAGAGGAGGCCGAGCGCATAGCTGCTGAAAATCAATACTCTGAGGCGCAAAATGATTGGTATGAAGCTAAAGCTATGGATGTTGATCCGATCTCTGAAGTTCATCCATCTACTAGTGGCGGAGAGCTAGTAATCACAACTTCTGCTATGGATGTTCTTCCTGTAAGTTCTCATACCTTCCACTCCTATGTTAAAACTGTTGTCCAATATGTCATTCAACATGCTTTATCCACCACTCTCCCCTAGCTATAAATGAATGAGTGGCTATGGAAGCTGCCGATATAAGGAAGGAAGTGGAGGAGATAAGGAGTGAAGTGTCGGAAGTCAGAGCAGATGTTGCTGAGGTGAAGTGTGATGTGTCTGGTGTAAAGAACAATATGGAAGTAATGAAGGTGGAAGTCGCTGACTCCCAGCAGAAGCTCGCGCAAACTGTTAACTCTTTCTCTACCACCTTTTTGGCTGCAATCAAAGAGGGGGAAGAGAGGAGAATTGCTGAAGCAGAGCAAAGGAAGAAAGAGGAGGAAGAGCTCGCTGCTGCTGAAGAAGAGCCCAGGCTTGCTGAGGAGGAGCTAAAGAAGAAAGAGTTAGAGCTGAAGATGAGGAAGCTCGAAATGGAGAACGAGAAGCTAGCTAAGAAACTAGAGAGGGAGGCTGCTGAGCGTGAAGCAAGTAAAGCATAGTTGGACAAATTCGTGCAAATGGCCATTGGCAAATTCGATGAGTATGACAACAAGAAGCCAGCTCCCGACTCGTGAAGTTTATTTGAAAATTTTTAGAAAGCTCTTGTAATCTTTTGTTCTTTTTCAATTTCATTTGTATTTGTAACGCTCAAAATCATAAATGAAACTGAATCAGAATTAGACAATTTCTCATTATCCACTTCTAATATTTTTGTGTGTCTTAGTTGAAATACACTATATGTGTATTCTACAAAACTACATGTGGATGTTGAGTTTTTATGTCTTTGGATTGGTGGTGAATGCTTGCTGATTTGATTGGGTGCTAGAATTCCTAGCATATTCCTTTGAAGCATTTACTTGTGTTTTAATCGAGAAATATTTCCTAGCATTTGTTCAGGGGGAATTTTTTAAACCAATCCTTGCTAGGACTAAGTTGGTTAAATTCTGAGGTAGATTGCTAGAATTCTTGTAAACTCAGAAATTTCCTTCTTAGATTCAGCAATTAGCTAGTAAGCTTTGATCGCACCAAAAAGGGGGAAATTGTTGGGAATTATGTTGTAATTCTCCCTTATATCAAAATTGTAAAAGGTTTGTTGAATCAAAGTCTTAGTAGTTTGGTCGATCATTGCTGAAGTCTAGATAGTCTAGCAACTCTGTGTAAAGTCCTGTTTAGGAAATGCTTTGAGTTGTAATAGATTAGAAGTACTTGCAGAAGATTGCTTAGGACTCAACAATTGGAACGAAGACTTCAGAAATTCTGGATGCTAGGAACGTTCTCAGCAGTCAAACCGATTGCTAGAGAAGTCAGCAGACAGAAGCGACTACTAAGGAAGAAAGTAGTCATGTGCTAAGAAGAATGATTGCTAAGTGCTAGCAATCATATGCCGAAAGAAGAGACTGCTAGGAGCATTCGCTTAGCAGTCGGCAGAATGAAGATAGCGGAATGCTGAAGAAGTCAGTATTCGCTACTACAGTAAGAAGATAGCGCAATGCTGAAGGAGTCAGCATTCGCTACTACAGAAAAGATTGCTAGAAGATATAGCAATCAAGAACCAAGACTCAAGTTTTGAGTAAGCAACTGCTGAGGAGTCAGCAGATTGGCTACGAAGACAGATTGCTAGAAGTACTTAGCAATCAAAAGAGTCAAAAGACTTCGCAGACCGTTCTCAGCATTCTCCGATAGAATGCTAAGCAAAGAGAAACCTAGCAACACTTGCTAAAGATGCCCGTTCTGACAGAAGGTACGACAAAGGACGAAAGCCTTACCCGAAGTAGGTAAAAAGGCATTGTACCACGCCGGAAAGGACGAAAAAGCAAGTAACTCTTTTGGACGGAGAAGACCATTGTGTCTGATGGGTATGGAGATTCAAAGTTTGAATCTCCAGGTATAAAAGACAAGTCCAACAGAGAGAGACGACTACTGCTTTCACTGCCTTTACAAACACTTAAGAGAATCCTTTGACAAAGCAAAGAAAAGTGAGAAGTAGTCAGATGGAGCTCATTAAAGAGACAAGAAGATTCTCTAAGCTCCCAACTGTAGTGTCCCCCACATTGAATATCTAACACTACATTGAAGAGATTCCTTGACTTAGCCCAAGAATCTAATCATTGGGATACCTTCCATCCTAGGAAGCATCCAGCGGTCACATCTCTGAGAAGAGATTGACTATCACGGGCTGTTGCCAAAAACCCCAGAAAAGTTTGGGAAGGAACTCTAAAGCTTCCATTGCAGCAAGGAGGAGTTTTACGAAGGTGTGCCCTTGACTTCTCCGCAACTACCGACCGAAGAGATCGAAGTTACGGAGGATAGCTTTGTAGTGGTCAGCTCGAAAGCTCACCGCCTGCTACAAGTGTTCGGCGATTCCTTGTACTTCAAATATCTTTTTAGTGAAATTCTCAGCGATACGGCTGAGGAGTGGACGTAGATCTTGTAGATCGAACCACTATAAATCTTGTGTTCTTATTTATTGTTTTATTGTTTCTGTTCATGGATTTAAAATCTAGCAACCTCAAGTTGCTAGAGTATACCTCTGAAACATTCATAACTTCAACCTCGGAGCTAAATATTTGGAAAAGATCTAAGTGCAAGATAAACTTATTATTCTGCTGCATTTGCTAAGTAGCCTTCGGGTACTTATCACGACTCAGATCAAGGACCAACATCCGTCGCAAAACTTGAAAATCCATTCCGTCGTTAGTCCGTCGCTAAATGGCGACCCATTTTTCATTCCGTCGCAAATTTAAGAATTTCTTGTAGTGATCGAATCTTAATCAAGCATAAATAAATTTTGAAGTAACCATTAAAAAAATTATGTTATTATTTAATAATTATTGCATAATTCTTAATATGGAAAAATAATGTATTATCGTATTAATTTATTATTTCATTGAACCATAAAACATTTATACTCTTTCTCAATAGAGCATAATAAAAATTTTAAATGTAATTTAATAAGTTCAAGAGTTCAGGGCCTAAATTGAGTTACTTTTAGGCATTCAATTGAGTTGAATAATTATCCAATGACTAATTTATTCCTAGTCTAAGGTTCAATGTGATCTTTATCACTGCTTTTAAGCAATTGGGTGCATCTCATTCCAAAAATCATTTTAATTATATTGAACCAGCTATTCAATTTCAAAAGAATATGTCAAATTGTTCAATTCGAATATGATGATCTACA
This sequence comes from Plectranthus barbatus, assembly GCA_026898455.1. Taxonomy (NCBI): domain Eukaryota; kingdom Viridiplantae; phylum Streptophyta; class Magnoliopsida; order Lamiales; family Lamiaceae; genus Plectranthus; species Plectranthus barbatus. The sequence continues at coordinate 119,681 of JAPKLW010001232.1, forward strand.
CTAAAATTTATGGTAGGAATTATGATATAATCCACGTCTTTATTGTATGTTTTGATGTGTCAAACACCACCATTAGTCTGTCTCTAGTTTAGATTATTTTGAACTTGTAAAGTTGTAATGTCCTGTTTTAGAATTATTGAGTTGTAATGGAGCTGATCACGGGCAAGTTTGGGAAAAAACTGACTACCAACTGGAAATTAAAGAAATTGACAATCAACCAAGAGTGCAGGAACTGGCAATCAGCTTGAGAGCATTTTCAAGAAACTGACTGATACGTCATCACCAGCAAAGTGTCACCAGCAAGTGCGAAACCCATACTTGCAAATAGAGATAAGGAGAACAAGTCAGACGCATACTTTTCAAGTCCAGACTTCAAGTATGGAGAACTTAAAGTTTGTGAATTCCTTAAAGCTTGTTCGTCTAAGGAATCAACTAGCAAACATTCCTCAGACTGGTTGAAACCCATTCTGATAGAAGGCTACAAGTCTATTGCTTCTAACAGCAAAGGACGCAACATTCAGAAAAAGTGAGATATTCAGGATGTTCTTACTAGCTTTCGTGTGCCATTTCATGGACACGAGCTCTTTGCTTTCTGCAAGAGATACTTTCTTGGTCTTCCTACTATGTAAGGAGTCACTGCAGCTCACTAATACGGGCGTTTTACACCGCAAGCTATTAAGCTTAGAGTGGAACTCTTAAGCTCTCAACGACCATCTGGAGGCTGTGAGGTGCATCCTCACTCCAAGTTGAAGAAGTGGAAGTCGAACGAAGAACTAGACGAGTGCGTTTGTGGACTGGTAGACAGCCTATCTACCAGCAAGCTACAGATCGATCTACATATTTGTAACCAACACTTAGTGATTTCCAGACTTTGGTCTGAAGAGAGAACGTAGGACGATCGACTCCGAACCTCTATAAATTCTTTGTTATTTATTACTTTCCTTACTTTTTGCTCGGGTTTAAAACCCAACACAAATTGGTTTTTTTTTCCTTTTTGCATTTTATTTTCGTACTTGAAAATAAATAAATATGTACCATAACAATTTGATAAAAGTTACGTTATATTTAAAGAATCAAAATAAAATTTTTAATTTATAAAATTTAAATTCATGTGCATAAATATTAACTTGAGCATATCATAGTATACTTGATTCTTATTTTCATAAAAAGAATTAGAAAATATTAATAAATACGAAAACAAAATAATAAGTGGAGCATCATAAGAAACTATATCAGCATTCCAATATAACAATAAACATAAATAGTTCCTCAGTATCTCTCCAATACAACGCAGTAACAAAGAAAAGTACTCATTTGCTTGGCCTATTGAAGATATACGAAACAAATAAGTGGGAAAACTCAAAAGCAACAGAGTCCATCTTTCACCAGTCAGTTCCTAATCCTCTTGAGATGAAGAGCTGCTCGATGTACTTGATGATCGGAGCCGCGGCATCTATGTAGCTCTGCATCTGAACTCTGGCTGAAGTTTCTGAAAGAGAGGGTAAGTTTTGACTGATGAGGTGATCATCAAACAGATGAGGAGAAGAAGAGCTGTGCAGAAATTGAAAACTGACCATCTTCATTCATTTTATGTAGCAGCTGTGTCTTTGTGGGGAGGGCATACATGCCTGCAGCCACAGCTTTTCTAATGGGCCATGCATGGTATGGAGCAAAAACTTGTGTATAAGATTTTGAAGCTGGATCCTTTAGGGAGTTGTCCCTAAAGAAATCAAGGTTTTAATCCATAAAAGAATAAGTCCTCAGGTTTCCATCGTAAAATACTCTGAAAAATATGACATGTATGGATAGCCAGTCTAGAAACAAGAATATGGGTATGACATTGACAGGGTTCATCAAGATCACTTATCCATAAAGCCAATAAACACATAATCGACATCACATTTTTCTGCATGAAATAAATTGCATACTTATGTTCAGAACATTTCTCAGGGCTCGGAAAAACTAACTTGCATGCACATTAGTTGAATAATTTGTCTGTGATAGAAGGTAATCAATCATACAAAACTAATCCCTCAAACAAAATTTTTCTTCGTATGTTTCAATGTGATTCTGTTCTCATCTCAGCTTATGCTACTACTAAATGAAAGTAGGTTCTCATCTCAGCTTATGCTACTACTAAATGAAAGCCCTACTCTTATGAGCGTGCTAAAATGATTAATAGTGTGACTGTTGATAAGGGTCAAAATCAACTCTGGCCCACAATTGATCGAACCCGAGAAAGAGGCCCACGCTATTACCCCCCATTCCCTGATTTTCGGGAATTTACCATACTTAACGATGACATTGAATCTCCCGTGTTTAGAGAGCAGCTCACATAATTTGTATAACTAGGCCCCCGGGTCTATCACAAAGTCACAAAGTATACTCTATTCTAATGTTGAATTCAAACCATTGCAATTTTCTTCAGTATCCCAAATTTTGCACTTCAACTATCATCAAATCAATACAATTACTTTTTGCAGTTTTTATTCCTCTTCTTCTAAATTTCTCATAAATAACCCACAACTACTTCTAGCTAGTAGCTAGATGATTCCCAAACAGCAGAACCAAATGCAATAGGATATGGCAATATGTGCATAAGCACTTTCAACTCTACGCAATCACAATTGAGGCAAAAATATAGGAACAATAGCACAAACAACATCAAACAAATTAGCAAGTGGAGAGACTGCAGATAGAGGACATACTGTGAAGAAACAATGTGCTCAAACAAAACCTTGACCATGTCAATTCCACGCTTCACTCTCAGAAGATTCCTCGTGTGACTCCCTGCCTTCCGCACACAATCAGATTTAATATCATCCTCCATCATCACTGGAACCACGGATACTGATTTTGATGCTTCCGCAAGATCATTCACCTTCACCGAGTTATGCAAGAATATTAGAAATAAGGCAACCACATGGACATTATCAGCGACAATCGCAATATACCACACATCCATCAACTCATCTTTCTCTCGTACATGGAAGCACCGGCATATCAACATTAACAATGGGGTGGGCTTTAGCCCCTAAACAAGAAACTTTATCTTGTAGGAGTGAGAGGATCCAATATTTTTATGAGATAATCATCTTCATTCAGGAGGTGCACAATCCGGTTCGCTGCTTTGATAGATAAAATATCGACCAAACTAATAGATACGATTTAAAAATCTCACAAACTGTATCGGCGAAATAATAATCCCACTCAAACTGGCCAGACCATATTAAAACGTTAGGTTTACCTGGTTTAAATGGGTAAAACATTATTCAACAAATAGTGCAAATAATGAAATTAATTTATTGTTTTGATCGATTTAATTATTGATTCAATGAATGGCACAAAGATTAAAACTAATATAAATATAGTTCGCATGTCAACAACCATAAATTGGAGAGAAGACAGAAAGAAGTGAGGTTGTGGCCACAAGAACAAGGAAATGGATGTTGATTGATAAGGGTGCAATTAAAAAGAATATAAACCTTGATCTATATATCTATATAATTAACATTTTAGCTTTCTATCAAATATCATTTAATTAATATTATAATATTTTATATACGTCCGGTTTCACACTTCAAAACATCAGACAACCAAACCAGCTAAACTAATTTGATTTGGTTGTGCAAATCCCTATCTTCAACAGCGAATCACGAAGGAGAATACCAGGTTGATAATGAAGAAGAAAAAGGTGTGAGGGACTGAGGATGGCCTGAAACAATTCCGAAATCCGCCACTTCATTGATAGGAAGAGCTTGCAAGATATACAAAATTATACAGTTTGAACGAACAATTTACAAATTATAAACAAAATATATCTTATATACATTTGAAGGGCCGTGTAAGATTATGGCATGGATATAACATGCAACACGATATATTTCAAAATTTCAAAGCAGAAAAATCACGTATTCGGCCACATGTTTATAATTTAAATTTAAAACATCTAATTGTATTTATCAAATCGTCTAATCCAACAAAGATACAGCAACGAACATCAAAGTGGCAATATTTCAACAAAAATCGCATATAAATGACAAAATAGATTTCAACAAACAATTAATCAACAAATCATGCCCTCCCAATCTAACTAAACTCACCATTACGGGCTCAAATCAAAAAATAAAAATATAATAGAATCACATCAAGATAGAGATTATAGAAAAAAGATAATTACTTTGGCAACGTAATCGAGTTCTGCGAATTTGAAAGCGATGCCGAGACATCGGAAGAGAGGGGAGACGAGAGAGCAGGCGTGAGAGAAGGGGGCGAGTTCGAGCTGGGCCTCTTCGCCTTCCGGGTATCGAGTTAATGTGTCGGCCAATTCTTTGAAGGCAACCGCCATTTTCTTCAGAGGTTTCTCTTCCCCCATCGATTGATCGGCGGAAGGTGGAAGAGGGCAGTGGGATTAAAACGGCGTCGGATTGACGCACTTCTGATTTCTGCAGAGCGACTGGCCGAATTAAATAATTTTATTATTTCGTTCTCGAGTACTATTATTATAGCCAAAAAAATGGGATTCAGATTAGCTACTATAAATACAAAAAAAAAAAAAAAAAAAACAAACAAACAAACAAACAAACTTTTTATAAAACAAAAAAGCATAGTTGGATAAGAATGTATCCTACAAATCATCTCTCAAAGGAGATGGAATAAAAAATACTCCCTCCGTCCCGGCTGAATTGTCCCAGTGACTTTCGGCACAATAACCAAGGAGTGTGAGTGTAAAGTAAGTTGAGTGGAATTAATATTTTATTGTTGAGTGTGAAAAAATTGCCTTTTAAGTAATGAGACAATTGAGGTGGGACGGACGAAAAAGGAAAGTGGGACAATTGAGGTGGGACGGAGGGAGTACTCAATTTTCGTGTTGTAAAAATATATAAATCGGTCAATTTATATTTGAAATTGATAAATTTTTACTTCTTTATTATATTAATTAATGAGTTGGTTCCTGAGGGACGGTCTCATTATTTTTTATTGTGAGACGAACCTTAATATATCACTTCAATAAGTTAAATACATCATTTTATTTTTTAATATATTATTTTTTTCAGTGTAAAAAATTATACATTATTTGCAACAAAGAAATAGATCATTTCCAATAAAGAAATACATCATTTCAATAAATTAAATAAATCATTAAATTTGTTTTTAATTAATTGAACATAAGTTGTCGATTTCATATATAAATTGATCAATTTTATAATATTGAAATGAGAAATATTGATTGAACCGTTTCATAAAAACATGATTATCGAGATAATTTCATTCAAGTTTTTGTGTAATTAAATTAGGGTGATAACTAGGGGCCAAAATGTTAAAATTACTAAAAAAATTTAATATAAAATCTTAGTATGTTGTTTTACTAATATATATTATATAGCAAGTTCTAAAACGAAGTTTTAATAAAATGTTAGTTAATACAAATATAGTAATCATTGTGAAATATGCATGTGTTGTTGGGTAGATATCTTCGCATCCGCCTTCGTTGCTGGATTTTGAACGAACTTTGATTAAGTTGGCTTTCCACCGGATGAGCACATATGCCTCTTGGATCTCTTTCTTTCTTCTAATCAGAGGTAGTAGCTTCATGCGGTGTCCATGGCAGACAACGGCTGCGTGTATGGGTGGACATTCTCTCTTGCCTTCACTTTCGTCCAACCAGTTTGGCTCAGAACTCACTTAACCATGCAACTCTGCCCTACCATGGCCACAGGAATGAACAATGGGTTGAAGGTTTAATCTCACACCACTCAGGGTTCACGAAGGAACAGTAGGATCACTCAAGATCTCTGGCGAACACACAAGAAAGGTTCGACGGCTCAAAGAGAAAGAGAGAGAATCCGGGTTATTAGGGTGAGAGAGCGGCGAAAAAATTAGTTAGGCTTAAGGGATAGAGAATGAGATCTTATTTATACTCGGGCCGAGTGAGGTAAGTCGGTTGGGCTTCACAAAATAACAACCCACAACAAACTAACCAACTAGCCCGACAGAATAACAAAATAAGGGGCCGATTAAATCTCGCACCTACCCTCATTCTCCACTTTAGGCTCGACAGTTTGTAAGAGTTGTTGCACATATTTTGGTGGTCATGTTGATGTTGCCTCATGTAATTCATGTACGTAGACTTAAAGGCTTAGTAATAGGCACACCACCACACAATAACAGTACCTTCAACACAGAAAAAGCAAAACACAAAGTTTAGCTCAAAAAAGAAAATAAAGTTAAAAAATAAATTAAGATGAAACAGAAAACAAGAATCAGTCGTTACCGAATTTCAATATATTTTGACAAGAATTAAACTTTTCAACAGTGGGACACTAAGTACCCATGTCTGCAGAGTTAAATTGAGTTGCTATCGTTTCTAAGGATACTAAATCTTTTTCAACTATGTCATGTATGAAATGAAACCTAACATCTATATGTTTGGTTCTATCATTAAAGACAGGATTTTTACATAGTTGGATAGCAGATTGGAAATCTGAAAAATGTTATAGGTTTTTCCTTCAAAAAAACCTATATCAGATAACTAACACTTTAGCCATATGGCTTCCTTAAAAACAGAAGTAATAGTAACATACTCAGATTCTGTCGTTGATAAAGCAACTATGCGTTGTAACTGGGATTTCTAGCTAATGCATGAGCCACATAAGGTGAAAATATAAGAAATGGTAGATTTTTTTATTTTCTCTATATTAGCATAATTTGAATGCACATAGCCAACAAGTTTTACACCACTAGAACATGTAATATATCTTAAACCAACGTGTTTGAAGCATTTAAGAAATATGAATAATCATTTTAGTGCTTCCCAAGGGGACTCACCAGGGTTTGCCATGTAAGTGCTCAAGCAAGACACATCATATGCTATGTCAGACCTTGTACTAACCATTAAATACATAACAGAACCTATAGCATTAGAGTAAGACACTTTTTCATGTCAAGCATTTTAGAATCAGTCTCGTGAGAATGATCCTTACTTAGGATGAAGTGAGATGCTAAAGAAATAGGCACAATTTTAGAATCGGGCATGGAAAACTTACACAATGTTTTTTTTTTGAAATGTAGGAACTTTGATTCAAAACAAGAACAGGTTGAGTCCTATTTCTTTCTATGTCCATGCCTATAATTCTTTTAGCATTTCCTATGTCTTTCCTCTTAAAGTTGTTACTTAAACTACCTTGAACATGCTTAATAGAATTTAAACAAGGACTGGTAATAACGATCATCTTCATAGAGAAGCAAAAAAAAAAAAGGAGCATTTTCAGTAGCTTATAATACAAATAATGATCAAACACACTCCTGTTGCACCCTGGGGATTTCATAACATCATCAAATTTTATATTCCATTGCCTGGGGATTATTTAAGGCCATACAAACATTTCTTAAGAAGGCAAACATGTTCAGGATACTTAACATCAATGAAGTCCTTAATCGTTGTTAAAATTAAATAGATTTATTATAATATAGCGATGTAAATAAATTCATAAACCCAAAGAAATGTCGAACCCACATAGATAGTGCAATGAGATTATTTCATGTACTGCATAGTTTATCTATTCGCTGTTTGAGCAAATCCAAAATTGAGAAGGGTTTTCGTTTTCAAAATAGAAAATAACTTGGGAATAAAATTCAATAATAAAAAGCACAGATTCCAGGAAAATCAACCAATTCAATTCAACATGCATAAACAATCAATCCAAACCCAAAATAATGACTTAGGTGGAAAATCTGATATTTTGGAATTAACTCCTTGGTTGGGCAATTAAAACCTAGATTATTAACTAGTGATCATCTCCTCTCGGTCTCAAATACACAAGTTAATCAATCTTAATAAAGCTACAGATTTGAAAACCTTAGAACTGATTCTTCCTTTTGAGAAAGAAACCAATTATATCAAAATTCTATTTTCCTATTATTAATTATCTGCTCTCGGTCTCAAAATAACAACTATAAATCTAATCCAATTTTCATCTCTCGATCCTTCAATTGAAAATAGATTTTGGAGTAAAAAACATAGAATTTGAACCAAGTTAATTAGGGTTTGGATTTAATCGAATTAACATATGACAAAAAGAATGGAGAAACCCTAGAACCTATTAAGGGTTCTAGCCTGTTGGTCCCGGATTATCAGGGTATAACTTGGCAGCGGAAAATGTGGATAATCGTTTCTTGC
>JAPKLW010001232.1:142859-164258 GCA_026898455.1 Plectranthus barbatus
AAACAAGTAGCTACTGGGGAAAGGAAACTTAGCCAAATTTCCCAACATAGCCTAACATATTAAAATCACACATTGAAATAAACATAAAATAACTTACTAGATTCATTAAGGAAATAGGAACCTTAAAATACTCGAATCCAAACGCAACAATGAAAATAAAGAATAATGGAAATTAAAGAGTTTAATGAAGAAAAATAAAGATAAAGGAGAGCCAATTTTTGAGCTAATGAGGTCCTATTTATAGGGGAAGAATTTGATCTTCAAAAGGCAATGGGCTAAAATATCACAACTCTTCTTAAAAGGTGAAATCTCCCTTTCTAGACTAATGTGTCGATCGACACAGTGTGAGTTGATCGACACATGCACAAGTTGACATGCGGGTTGTTCTTCTTGTCGATCCCTCTCTCCATCTTCCGTATCTATCAAAACCAGGGGTGTCGATGGACACACCTACATGTGTGTTGAGCCTTCCTCTTCTCTTGCTTCTCGATCGATAGTGAATCTCCGTATCGATCAACAAGCACCACGTCGATCGACACAGAGGTCACGCTTCAGGATTTTGGCCAATCCAGGATAAATTGGATCGGTGGTAGTCATGAGAGCGGTTGTGGCCAATCCAGAAGTCAAAGTGGATGGTTGATCAGCAGGAGCCATTACAGAGTGTGTAGTTTCCCTTTCTGCTTCTTCTTCAGCAGAAGTATTTGCGGATGACCTTAAGTTGTCCATCCTAAAAGGCTTGCTGGCGAGTTGGTTAAGAATTTTCTTCTTGAATTCCAGCGTTGGCGCAGAAGTCCATCATTGCTCCATTGCAAAATTCTGTACCATTTTCGGATGTGTTAGCCTTTTGTGCCATAGCCAATTTGTTTCTTCTTTGTTGAATGCTATGAAGCACGATGCTTATTGTCCACTTTCCCAATCAGCAATGTAGAGTCCTCCTTTTCTGATTCATCTGAGCTTTACTTCTCCAGTGGTTCTGTCAGCAACTTCACAACCTGTATCAAAGAAAGAAACAATGTATCCACTTTCACTTAGCTGACTGATGCTCAGTAGATTGTGCTTTAGGCTATCGACGAGGGAAACGTGGATTATTTGCATTCCATTTTGTTCGATGCACCCTCTTCCGATTACTCTGGCCTTGGAGTTGTCACCAAATGAGATTGAAGCTACTTTGAACTTGTGAAGTTATGTGAAGATGTCTTCATATCCTGTCATGTGACCTGAGCATCCACTATCTAGGATCCATTCTTTGAGTTTTCTTGATATTCTTCATCCTGGACCCTGTTCCTGCAAAACAAAGAAGTTATATTTTTGGTATCCGATCAATTACGGGTCCTGCATGATTAGTTTTCTGGATTATTCCTTTGGGAATCCAGACTTTCGTGATTTTGATGTTTCTTTTGTCATCACAATTCACTACCCTTTCGTTCCTGTTGGCATAATTTCGATAATCAACACAGGAATGTGTAGTAGTGTGTCAAGCCATCACTGTCTTTTGAAAGTGTTTTAAAGAAGACTCTGGCCTCAAGTAGGTGTTCCTTGTCCTTGGAGTGTATGTTGCTTTCCTTGCAACCTCAGTATATTGTTTGGCCTTGCTAGGATTTGTATGAACCTTTGTTGGTCCCTAATCAGAGTTATGATACATGCAACAGAAGTTTTTAAGGTTTATCTTGCTCGTATCCTGCTAAGGTCACGACTTAGCAAGCGTTTCTCTAAATATTTTAGCTCGTATAATTGTTAGATTGATTGCAGTTTATACTACAACATTTGGTGTGTTTAGTTTCAAATGATTAAATCAGCAAAGACAAATAACGTAGCAAAGCAGTAAACAATACAAGGATTTTTATAGTGGTTCGAACAATTGTTCTACGTCCACTCTCCAGTCCTCTGACTGAAAATTCACTAGAAGAATGAGTACAAGGTCAGACCTGATCTCTAACGTTGAGCAGCTCCTCCGTCTGGTCAGCGCGCACATTCAAGCACCTCGATCTCCAGTCTTCAAAACGGTGTCGCTCCTTAGAGTGAGGACAAACCTCCCTTCTCTTCGGACGTCGACTGCTGAGAGTTTTATAGTTCTTCCCGAAACCTTTCCTTGTGTTGGCATTGCCCGTACGAATCACTCTTGCACCGCAATAGTGACTGCTAGATTCTTTCTGGAATAGAGAGAATCCAAAATATACCTTTTGAAGATAAATTTCGCAGGTCTTTGAGCTTTTGTTATGAAAAGCTTCAATTAAGATCAGTGCTCGGATGAGTTCGCATGTTAAAGAGAAAATGAGTTTTATCTCTTTTTTTGTCTCTTGTATCTATGAAATCGCAAACCTTTGAATCAGGCATCGATGACACCCATTTATAGGTGAGGATTCAAACAGCCGTTTGAATCTTATCCGTTAGACTCAAAGGAAATGATCGCCTATCTGAATGCTTTCCTTTTCTGCGGTGGACAAAGACTCTTCAAGTCCCTTTGTCTCTGATTGGCGAAGCATCTGTATTTAGCTGTCGTATGTCAAAACGATTCTTTTGTAGGTCTGAACCCCTTTTTCTTCATGATGATTGTTGAGGTTCGATTTCACGAGAAAATGGAGCCCTTAGAACATCATGAGTAGTCACAGATAATAACGACAATTGGGAAAGACAAACGAGAATTAAAGACCCAAAATTGAATACGCGGCAAATGAAATAATGCTAGTATTATCGCGTTTGATAACGAAAAGAATCTGTATAGATTTCGGCAGAGTTACGGCTATGTTTTGCTCTCAGAGAATCGATACAAAAATTGAGCCTCCTGCCCCTATTTATAGACAGGATAGGGGCAGGCAGGCAGCAGCTAACCCTAGCCGTCGAGCAGCAACGGTTCGCCGAGAATGTCGGAGCAGCTGCGGGTTTCTCGGAGGTGGTTAGGGTTTCAGCGCTCGGGCGCCGCCAGCGAGCTAGGGTTTCTTTTCCTGGACCGTCTCGACATCGAACCTCTCAGCTCCTCGGTGGCGAAGCGCTTTGGTATTCGGTGTCGAGGCCTTAACTTGGACAACTTCAGCATTCCGTTGGCATTGGTGGGCCAGTCTTCTAGGCCGGGCTTGTTTACTTGGGTTGGTCCGTCAATTGGGTCGGGCCCGTGGGTTTGACCCCAACAATAGCCCCTTTTAGTTTCAGGGCCTATCCAGGATAGGCGATGGAATCAAAACTTCGAGTTAAGATTCGCTACAGAGTGCGGAATTTTGAGGCATCCAAGAGACTATCCTCAGGCTCGGGAGATACTTCCGGAGAGAGTAGCTCTGATAGGGAGTAGTCGGGATATTACTCCTGGTCAATACAAAGATTCCTTGGGTATGCGAGCGTATTACCGTGCGGGGAACACCAGGATGTTGCCCCGCGGGCCAATGCGTGAGTCCGGGGGTCACGCGGGTTAGAATTATTCCGGAGAACGTTCTCTTGCACGGAGGGGCGCTCCTGTGCGTGCACTCTGTTTAGACTCCGTAGAGTGTTGGCGGGATGAGTTATAGCGGGCCCTTGGGCACCCGATGAGCTCCCATGGGGAGATCTCACGTTCCCGTTGAAGGTGCTGACCGCGCTACAGTTCTCCCGTTGGGGGGCGTTATTGTTCGTGAGCCCTTGCTGAGTGGGTCGATATCGACGGGATAAATGCCTCGGGGCCGAGGCGTTTAACGCCTCGTTGTCGAATGTTTCACTATTTGATTTTGCCGCCTTTGGGGTGGCATAATTGTGATTTTTGCTAGTTCTGGGGGCAAAGTCTGGAATGCGAACGGTTTTCACCTTTTAGTATAAATGTTCGTCCCCTTCCTCATTTCATCAGTTTTCGCGATCGTGAGTTTCAAATCCGACGGTTTGACAAGCTTTGGCGGTTACTGTTCCGGCGAGAGTAGATTTTTCTGGTGAATGCTCCGGCGAGGTCGTGTTTTCATCCCTTCTCCGCAGCTTCGACGTTCGTGACTGAGGTAACTCTCTTATATTCATCCATTCTTCGTTCGTTTGGTTTCCACTTTTAGCTACATGTGCGTCTGGTCTTGGGCTTTTCGCATGATTTGCCTTGGAGTGTGCAACTATTTCTGATCCTTAGTTCGTGCCCTGTTAAGCGTATTTCTTTCTCCGATTCGTCTTGCGACGTTTGCTTTCAGGGTCCCTATTGTTTTGAATGTAAGATTGGTTTCTGGGTTTGCCCCTTTGGATAGTGCAATTTGCGCAGAACTTACTGGCCTCCCTTCTTTTTGCATTGTTGTTTCAAGTTCGTTGTGGTGCCTTGGTGCTTTGGCGTTGTTAGGGCTCGATTGATACGATTGGGGGCTAAATCGTTTAGCTGATTGACTTGAATGCCCATTCTGGATAGTTTAGGGGGATTAGTGTGCATTATATTTTGTTTTCGGATTGCGCTTCTGTTTTTTGCATTGGTCATCCTGTTTTGCGACCCTTCGTGTGCATGGTGTGGTCGTGATTGATTGGCATCGGATACCATATTAGCTTGGGTTGTCGCCGCTTTTGAGGGTTTGAGATCTTTTCCCTTTCCTCGACTGGGTGCGCTTTCCTAATTTTCTTCGCATATGTTGTGGGGGAAGGCTCTTTGTTTTAAGCTTCGTTCATTTCAATTTGATTCTTGAGTGATGGTGTCCTCGGTTGAGATCTGGGAGGAGCCTACTTCTTCCTCTGGCTCGGCAGAGACGGAGATTATTGGACCGGTTCATGGAGACGAGGCGGACCATGAAGCGGGTCGGTTCGTTCGCGAACATCCGGTGGAAGACCTTGAGCCCGAGGAGATGTCTGAAGAGGAAGATCGCGAGGGACTGGGCGAGGACGATGAGTCTGATAGCGAGGATTCATTCGAACCCATCGAGGTGGATCGATCCTTCATTAAGAAGGATCAGATCATACCAGACGACCCAGTGCGGACGGCGGTATCTCTGGCTACGGAGGATGACGTGAAGAGGTATTCGATGGGTGTGGCGTGCCACAAAATGGTTTATACCTTGTCGGGTCGAGGTGAGAGGTGTGACCGTCCGCCGCGACCCGATTGCGTCGCCTTTTTCCTCCCTATGATCCGCTATGGGATTGGGGTGCCGGCCCACGCTTTCTTTCGAACGGTTCTCCAATCATATGGACTTGCACCCTTCCAACTGGCGCCGATCGCGTGGTGTCACATGCTCGGGACTTTGCTCGTTTTCTTCGATGCGGGCCTCGGTTATTCGACCCTTCGCGAGTGGCACTTCCTATACCGATTGGGTCGGTATCCTGCCGATTATTATTACTTTACGAAGAGAGATTCACTGGCTGAGGCGATGATCACGAAGTGTGCTCAGAATACACCAAAATGGAAGAATCAGTGGGTGTGGCTGGAAATGAGTCGTACGGATCCTGAGTTTTTAGCCGAGGGTGGTGTGCCTATAAGTGCGGATTTCGACCCGACGCTCTTTGCGAAGTGTTTACTTAATTCCGTTTTTTGACTCCTATTCATTGTTTTTGCAGGGTATAAGCAGCCTGTCCTCACGTCCGAGGAAGATTCGAGGATTGAGATTGCTTATTCGAGGAAAAACCGAACCTATACCTCGGTTCGTGGAAAAAGGAGTGTGGGTGCCGAGCATTGGTGCAATCGTAAAGGTGAGAAGGAAGTTTTGCCTGCTGATATGGCTGGGTTGGGCCCACAGGATCTGTTGGCGGCTATGATGTCGCAGAAGAGATCTCGGGAGGTGAGCACTTCTGCCCCGACCGACGACCAGCCTCCGACCAAGAAGATGACAACCAAAGCTCTGCAAGCCGGGGGATCACGTGGTGATGGGTCGACTCCAAAGCCGACTACCGGTGAGGGTTCAGGCGCTCTAGTCACCCCTCCTTTGCCTCCGCGTAGGACTACGCCTCCTCGTCGATCTTCGCCCTCGAGGAGGGAAGGTCGGGACGAGCGGCGCAAGAAGAAGGTCCAAGACTCTAGCGTCGATTCGAGGCCTCGATCAGAGCCGACGAGGCCGCCCAGCCAGGGTGAGCTCGTGCTGAGCGGTTCGGGCCCGACCGACATTGCTTCCTCCACCACTGCTTACGCTATTCGAGTTAAGCGTATACTGGATGGGGAGATCAAGGCCGACGACTTTGATAGTGCTTATGCTCGGGAGGCCTTTACTATGGAGATGGTTATGCACAAGGTTAGGGATTTCCTTAAGTTCACATTTCGGTTCTTATCTGAACTCATTCATATATTGCAGACGACTAGGAAGTTCGCGATCTATACCGAGGGCTTGATCCGATCCCTTGACTCGGAGAGTGAGGGTGTGAGTCAGTCCCGCTGAGAGCTCGCCATCGAGCGGAAGAAGAGGGCCGAACTGGCCGAGAAGTTCACTTCGGTCTCCACCGACCTCAAGAACTCGAAGCTGGAGAACACCTCCCTCCGGAGCAAATATGAGGAGATGAAAAAGGAGAGGTTGGACCTTGAGCTACGGAGCAAGGTACTCGAGGATGAGCTGAAGAAGGCCATGGATGAGTTCGAGGCGTCTTCCGCCAAGAAGGACATGGAGTTGGAATCCTATAAGCTCAGGTTCAGGAGGGGCCAAGAGGAGAGGTTGGTCGATCAGAAGAAGCATGAGGCGGAGGTCGAGGCTTTGAAGGCAGGGACGGGGGTCGATATGGAGCGCCTCGTCGCCAACCCTTCATTTAGGGCTACCTTCGACCTGCTGGTCAAGATGGTGACGAATTCCATTTGCGTCTTGGTTGGTCGGAGATGCCCGGGGTTTGACCTCGAGAACATTACCCGCCCCCCGACTCCCCCTCCCACTCCTGTTGCTGAGAACGTGGTTGAGCCCCAGGTGATGATCGAGACCGACCCGAACGAGGTCGAGGCAGGGAAGAGCCGTGAGGAGATGGAGGCTGAATCTTTCTTGAACACAGAAGCTACCGAGGATGCCGAGAGGAGAAATGATGGGGACGGTCAAGTGTAGACCTCTGTTGAATTTTTGCATAATATTTCTATAATTGGTGTAAGATGTACTCCTTTTTGATGTGTAACCGCTGGCTTTGTACCAAACTATAATGCTTCCGTTTGTTCGTCGTTACATAATTCTCATTGTTATTACTGCTTTATAATCTGTTGTGAACTCAACTGTATCGGGGTTGAGTTGTTGAGTGGGTCAAAATCGAGATGCTGAGCTCGTCAATTTCGATCCATCTCCTCTGCTGTGAAAACGAACAAGGAAGGGTCATCGCCCCTCCGACGCTCAAGTTAGTAGAGGTATTTTGAAAAAATAAGTAATGGAAATGAAAAAATAAGGAAAAGAGAGCGTATCTGTATACTAAGGATATTATTTTTTTAGGTGTTTCACGTTCCAACTGTTCTGTACATTTCTCCCCTCCAGTGTTTCAAGCTGGTAAGCCCCATGCCCCACTACTTTGGATACCTTATAGGGGCCTTCCCAGTTTGGTGCCAGTTTTCCGACCCCGGATTCTTTTGTGTTCTGGAACACTCTTCATAGAACTAGATCACCGTTTTGGAAGCTCCTGAGCTTCAACTTCTTGTTGTAAAATCGTTCCACTTGCAATCGTCGCTGATGAGTCTTGACCATGTCGTTATTTCGAACTTCGTCTATGAGTTCGAGGTTCTCCTGAAGCAGGTGTAGGTTTTCTATTTCGTTTGCGAATTCCACGCTCGGGCTGCGGGCGATGATCTCAACAGGTGCTACGGCTTCAACTCCATATGCCAATGAGAAGGGTGTGGCTCCGGTGGCGGTTCTGTGTGTGGTTCGGTAGGACCATAGAGCTGCGGGGAGCTCTTCTACCCATCTGGATCCATGTGGGCTCAGTTTCTTCTTCAGGGTCGTCATTACTGTTTTGTTAGTAGACTCCGCTAGGCCATTGGCTTCGGGATATTGGGGTGTAGAAAATGATAGTTTTATCCCATAGGTGTTGCAGAAGGTTTGCACTCTCTCACTGGCGAACTGCCGTCCGTTGTCGGTGCGTATTTCCTTCGGGATCCCAAAATGGCATAGGACGTGTTTCCACAGGAATTTTGATGACCTCGAGGTCCCGGGTTCTCCCCAATGCTTCGCCTTCCACCCATTTGGTGAAGTAGTCCGTTACCATCAGGATATGGTCTTTCTGCCCGGTTCCTTTAGGGAGGGGTCCTACTAAATCCATGCCCCAGACCATGAATGGCCAGGGCGTAATTGATGCATGGAGTGGCTCTGCGTGTTTGTGGGTTGATGTTTCAAAACGCTGGCAACTGTCGCATCTCTTAACATAGGCTGTGGCGTCTCTTTTGAGGGTAGGCCAATAAAATCCAGCGGTAATTATCTTATGGGACAATGACCTGGCCCCAGCGTGGTTTCCACAGTCTCCTTCGTGTACTTCTGCGAGTACGCTTTCTGTTTCTGTTGGTGCGATGCATCGGAGGAGGGGCCCCCCGAGTGATCGTCGGTATAATCTACCGTTAATTAGGACGAATCGTGCGGCCAGTCTTTCTATCTTGGTCAGCTCGCTTCTGTTGCCGGCAGGGGTTTCTCCATTTAAGTGTTGGATCAGAGGATGTCTCCAATCGCTTCCATCGCTGCTGATGGGAGCGACATCGTTTTGTGCTGCGACCGAAGGTGCTGACAGCCAAACTTCAGGAATCGGACGAGTATTGCGTGTGGTGCCGGTTGTGGCTAGGTTAGCTAAGGTATCTGCTCTGGCGTTCGATTCTCGGGGAATATGGCGGAGGTCCCACTCGTCCATCTTCTCCTTCAAGCTCTTGATGAGGGAATGGTACAGTCTCAGGCGGTCTTCCTTCACAGCATAAGTGCCATCTAACTGGTTGACCACTAGTTGAGAGTCGCTTTCGGCGCGGACCCTACGAGCCCCGAGTTCCAAAGCAAGTTGGATTCCCTGGATGAGTGCCTCATACTCGGCCTCATTATTGGTGGTTGGGAAATCCAAACGTATGGCTCATTCGTAACTTTCCCCTTGAGGGTCTGTCAAGACTATTCCGGCTCCGTTGCCATGGACGTTGCTTGCCCCGTCAACTTTTAGAGACCAAAACCCGGCATCACTGTCGGCCTCTGTCATGTGTGCCACTTCTCATTCTACTTTGAGTTGCAGGTTGGTGGTGAAGTCGGCTACAAAGTCGGCTAGCACTTGTGATTTGATGGCAGTTCTAGGTTCGTACTGAATTCCATAGCCACCTAATTCTACTGCCCATTTGAGTAGTCTTCCCAATAAGTCAGGTTTAGACAGTATAGCCCTTACGGGGTAGGCCATGATTACTTTGATAAGGTGTGCCTAAAAGTACGGTCGCAGTTTCCTGGCGGCATTTACGAGGGCTAGCGTGAGCTTTTCGAGGGCGGTGTATCGGGTTTCCGCATCTAGTAAAGATTTACTAGCGTAATGTACCGGGTGCTGTCTGCCGTCTGTTTCACGTACCAGGACGGCTCCGACCACGTGATCTGACACGGATAAGTAGAGCAATAGAGTCTCGCCCGCAACTGGTTTAGACAACAGCGGCGGGTTGGCTAGATAGGTTTTTAACTCCTCAAGCACCTTCGCGCAATCTTCGGTCCATTCGAACCGTTTTCCTTTTCGTAGCGTGCCGAAGAAGGGATGAGTTCTCTCAGAGTAGCGCGATATAAAGCGGCTGAGGGCTGCGAGACGCCCTGTCAGTTCTGGACTTCTTTCGGTGATTTTGGATGTTCTATGCTTTGAATGGCTCGAATCTGTGTTGGGTCGGCTTCAATTCCTCTCCGAGTTACTATGTGTCCGAGGAATTTGCCGGAGGATACCCTAAATGAGCATTTGGCCGGGTTTAATTTCATGTTGTACTTCTCCAAGGTCTGAAATGCGTCCTCTAGGTGGGTTACGTGATCCTGTGCGCTGAGTGATTTGACGAGCATGTCATCAATGTAAACTTCCATCGTTTTCCCGATCTTGTCCCGGAACATTGTGTTGACAAGGCGCTGATATGTGGATCCGGCATTCTTCAGCCCGAAGGGCATCACCTTGTAGCAATAGATGCCTTGACTGGTGATAAAGGCAGTCTTTTCTTGATCGGCCGGGTGCATCTGTATCTGATTGTAACCCGAAAAGGCGTCCATGAAGCTGAGAAGCTCATGACCGGCTGTTGCGTTAACAATCGCATCGATGTGTGGTAGAGGATAGGGATCCTTTGGACAAGCCTTGTTCAGGTCTGTGAAATCGATGCAGACCCGGTTCTTTCCATTTTTCTTTTTGACGACCACCACGTTGGCGAGCCAGGTGGGGTAGTGCACTTCCCGCACAGAACCGATATCAATGAGTTTTTTAACTTCCTCGTTTATTGCTTGGTTCTTCTCAGCAGAGAACTTGCGTCTTCGTTGTTGTATGGGGCGGCAATTGGGATCGACTTGGAGACGATGCGTGACGATCGAGGGGTCGATCCCGATCATGTCCCGGTGCGACCAAGCGAATACGTGGATCTTGCTTTGGAGAAACTCCACGAGGGCGTTTCTGGTGGCGGCAGGGAGTTCCGCTCCTACAAAAGTGGTGTGCGTTGGATCCGATTCATCAATCTGCACTTCCTCGAGCTCTTCGGCTTCGGGTTTGATGATGGGATTTTTCGGGGAATCATGTTGTTGCACGCAGACGGCTCGGAAACTGGCGTAGTAACAATCCCTTGAGGCCTTCTGCTCGCCTCTGATGGTTTGAATCCCCCAGGGAGTGGGGAATTTGAGCGACTGATGATATGATGAGGGCACTGCCTTGAGTTCGTGGATCCAGGGCCTTCCCAGGATCGCGTTATGCGCGGAGATTGTGTCCACGACCTGGAACTTGACGTCCATATTCATGCCCCCGCAGTATACGGGTAGGGTGATTTCCCCCAAAGTTCGCTGCTGATCTCCATTAAACCCGTAGAGGGTCATGGTGACTGGTTCTATCTTACTCATCGGGATTTGCATTTCCTTCAGTGTTTGAAGGAACATAATGTTTGCGGAACTGCCGTTGTCCACAAGCAATCTCTTTACTTGGCAGTTGGATATCAGGAGTGAAATTACAAGTGCGTCGTGGTGTGGATGAATGAGCCCCGGCATGTCGTCGGAGATGAATTCAATTGTTTCGTGTTGCTGCGCGGGGCTAATGTGATTGATTCCCTGATTGAGGATTCGGCGAGCCCTTTTAGCTGCCGAGCGTGATCTTCCACTGATCTCTGACCCCCCGGTAATGACGTGAATCATTCGCTCTGCGGGAGGTGGTTTATTCTGTGGTTCGGCATTCGTGGTTGGGTTAGCTTGTCGACCCCTGGTCCATGTGTTCTTTCCTTTATTGGTGAGGTACTCAGTAAGGAATCCCTTCTTCAACAATTCGAGAACTTCCAGACGTAACGCCTGGCACTCCTCGGTCTTGTGGCCATGGTCGTTCTGAAAGCCGCAGAACTTGCTTGCGTCCCGAGTCTTCGGGTCGGACTTCATCTTGGCGGGCCACCTTACGGCAGTGCCGAGTCCCTTGAGTATGTTGTTGACTAAGTAGTTCTGGTCGATGTTGAGGCCATAAGGTACTTCTCCGGCCCGAGGTGTTCGACTATAAGGATGATCTCGTCGCGACCGACGCTCGTTCCGAAAGTCTTTTTGATCCACGTACCTCAAACTCGAGGAACCTGCCCTCGATCGATCGCCTCAATATTGATTGGCGAGCTCATAGGCTCTCTGTTCGTTCATTCGTGCGATACGATTCGGCTCATCTTCTTCCCAATTGATCTCGGCCCAAGCCTGCGAGAGGACGGAGTCCATGTCATAGCAGGGGTGTCTCGTCAGGTCGCGATAGAGCTTCGAGGATACGTCAAGACCATTTTTGAAGGAGAAGACCGCCGTCAGGGGTGCACAGTTCGGTATCGAGGCTAGTTCTTGGTTGAAACGCCCGACGTACGACCTTAGTGTTTCCCCTTTCTTTATGCGTATGCTGTTGAGTGCATCGGGGTGTTTTGCCACGCGCCTGCAATTTGAGTATTGCTTTCTGAAAGCCATGTGGAGCTCGGAGAACGTCGAGAATGAGCACCTCGGTTGGTTTACGAACCATTGGAGAGCGGGGCCGGTGAGGCTTGACCCGAAGCTCTTGCACATACACGCCTCGCGAAGCTCGCTCGGGATTGAGGTGGTTAGCATCTTCTATTTGTAGAGGGCGATATGATCCTCGGGATCGGTCGTTCCGCATAGAGTTGAAACGACGGCGGTACAAACCTCGCTGGGACGTCGGTGTTGGTGATGTCAGGGGTGAAGGGCGAGTCGGCGTAACTGTCGCGTGGTATCAAGGCGTCTGGCGGTGTTACTCCAGGGATTCGGGAGATGAGCTTTTCGAAGTTCGCCATTCGGGCTTCGAGGCGTTTCTCGTATTCACTTTGTGGACGCTCGACGACGAGGCGTTCCGTTGGTTTGCTTGCAGTGATCCCCTCGGGCCCGACCCCAGGGCCTGAATCCTTGGGTGTGTCGAAGAGGGTGGCCTCGTCCAGATCGTGTGCCAAGTTTTTGCGAGGGTCGGATTGTTTCTCGCCAGTTAGAGGCTCCTCCACAAAAGGCTGTTTTTTGCGCGCATTTTCCCGGCGCAGTTGGTCGTTTTCTCTCCGCAAAGCATGGTTTGTGGCGTGTAGCTCCATGATCCTGGAGTCAGTCTCTTTTGCACGGCGCCGATTCTCCTCAGCTTCTTCAGCCAGCCGCGCTAAAATTGTGTTCAGTAACTCCGGAGGCACGGCTTGGGCGCCACTGGTTTGCAGAGTTTGTCGTACTAGTTCGTCGACGGGGACGAGCTCTTGCGAACTGGTCGGCTTCGCGGGGGGAGCCCCGGTTGTTTTCCTCGGATGGTTCCCAGATTTCTCGTTAGTACCTGCCATTGAAATAACGAAAAAGATAGTCCCAAGGGCCCCACGGTGGGCGCCAAAATGTTGAGGTTCGATTTCACGAGAAAATGGAGCCCTTAGAACATCATGAGTAGTCACAGATAATAACGACAATTGGGAAAGACAAACGAGAATTAAAGACCCAAAATTGAATACGCGGCAAATGAAATAATGCTAGTATAATCGCGTTTGATAACGAAAAGAATCTGTATAAATTTCGGCAGAGTTACGGCTATGTTTTGCTCTCACAGAATCGATACAAAAATTGAGCCTCCTGCCCCTATTTATAGACAGGATAGGGGCAGGCAGGCAGCAGCTAACCCTAGCCGTCGAGCAGCAACGGTTCGCCGAGAATGTCGGAGCAGCTGCGGGTTTCTCGGAGGTGGTTAGGGTTTCAGCGCTCGGGCGCCGCCAGCGAGCTAGGGTTTCTTTTCCTGGACCATCTCGACATCGAACCTCTCAGCTCCTCGGTGGCGAAGCGCTTTGGTATTCGGTGTCGAGGCCTTGACTTGGACAGCTTCAGCATTCCGTTGGCATTGGTGGGCCAGTCTTCTGGGCCGGGCTTGTTTACTTGGGTTGGTCCGTCAATTGGGTCTGGGCCCGTGGGCTTGACCCCAACAATGATTATTCCATCCTCTTGATTGGTTGGTTCTTCTCGTAACTTGTAGTCCGTTTGATGTTCAGCTTTGTAATCTTTGTTGATTGCTGAATGCTGATTGTCATCTGCTCACTAGTGTTATGCATCGGATCTCTCCGTAGATTGCTAGAGTTCTTCTTCCAGCATTCTCGTCGCTTCCTTCGCATCTTTGGTTGTTCTGATCTTCAGCGATCTTCAGTGATTGAGTGAGTTTGCTGACTCCTTCAGCAAACTTGACCTTTTTCATTTTCTTAATCTATTACAACTCGAGTGTAAATTCCTATACATGACTTTTTACAATCGACTCAATACTCAGTTGCTATAGCTTTGATCCACCAAAACATATCATATAATGATCATGAATTGGTTTACATTTGAGGGGTCTAACAATATTCCTAACAACCTTCCTAGCAAATGGAACTGTCTGCTGGTTCACATACATTGACTTTGTTGGCTTCTTCTCAGCAGATTGATAGTTCCATCTTTGCTGAGCAGTCAGCTGAGGGATATTAGTCTGTCAACATTTCTACTGAGCAATTGACTTGAGGTTCTCCCTCTTGCCTTTCCTAGCGGTTTGCTGAATCTTCCCAGTCGCTAGGACAAAAACAATTTTCTTTGTCTTACTCGATTCAGCGACGCAAGACTGTTTACTATCAAAACCTAATCCAGCAAAGTTCTTCGAACTTCTTTGGACACTTAGAATGTCATCTAAATCTCTCGTGTTTTTTGAAAATTTGCATTGACATACATTTTGCACTGAGTGATTATTTTTCAAGATTTCATTCTCCTGTCTTAAATTACTAAATTTATCATTCAAAGAGGAGAATTCGATTTTTAACTTTAAAAGTTCCTCATCTGCTGACCTAGATTTATTAATCTCACTGGTCAAATTTGAAAGGTGAGACTTCAGAGAGGAATTTTCTTTTACAAGAATATCCTTTAATGCATGAACTTTTGAAAACTCTTTTAGCAAATATTCCACAGTTATCTCATGTAACACCCTATTCCAATTAAGGTGTTAACATAATATATAAGTGAAATACAACTCAATATTTTAAATAAATCAGTGAAAAT
Organism: Plectranthus barbatus; assembly: GCA_026898455.1. Lineage (NCBI taxonomy): Eukaryota > Viridiplantae > Streptophyta > Magnoliopsida > Lamiales > Lamiaceae > Plectranthus > Plectranthus barbatus. The sequence continues at coordinate 157,385 of JAPKLW010001232.1, forward strand.
ATAAAATACATTTTTATTTATGCAAAAGGCGGAAGTTAGTGCTTTAAATAGAAAAATAACTTGGTGGGTCATTCGATCCTCCACGTGTCTCCGACTTCATCATTCTAACTTTATTCACCCGAAATGTTAATATGGGATGAGTATATATAATACACTCAGTGTGGGCATTATGCATAAGATTGTTCAAGCTCATATAAAATGAAATACATGTGTATTCATCACTATATATATATTAATGATGTCGCTCGGTGCATCCAAGGATCTTATATAAATCCCGAGCCTGTTAACGACCCCTGGCGACTGAGTTGTGCACAATGTAAATATAAAGGACGTTCAGTCCCACATGAATATGTTGGGCGTTCAGTTCCAACATATCATATATGACTTGAATATGATGGGCGTTCAGTTCCATCATACTCACCTATAATGTGAAGCCATACACGTCAAACACATTATATCAACTAAAACAATCTTAAATCAACGGCATAATTAAATAAATTCCCACACCTGAAATATGATGAACTTGATAGTAATGTGTGATTTTGATTGAATTATCGTCCTAGTTGCACTTATATAAACTCCACCGAAACTATGTGAGGAAATTATGAGTGCCATGCATTGTATTTATAGTAGAACATTAAGATTTAACATTAATATTATGACTAATCAAATTAACTCACACGTGTAAGAATACTTTGTAATTAAGTTTTCTTGATAGTTAAGTTTTTATACTAGATTTCTTATTTATCTAGGCATAGGTTTGATGAATAATTTTATAGGTGTCGATCATGCACCATTTATCCAGATTGTGTTTATCGCATTTGATATTTTATTTTTCTATTATTATTAATATTATTTATTATATTAGTATTTAAAGTTTTTTACTAGCATACGATTAATATGATTATTATAAATGCAATGCATTTATATCAAATTCATAATTAAATATATGATTAATTATAAGTATTTTAATTTAAAGTATAAGTAAGATATATAGAGCCCAATTTGAACTAATAAAATCTTAAAATTAACATAATATGTAATTTGGAAACGGGTTGTGACATCTCATCTGATTCTGAGTAGCAAGAATCAGCAGTATCATGCATACTATCAGAGATTGAAGCAATAGACAAAGTAGTGTTGGTTACCTGGTTTCCTGTGGCAGCTAGAGTTGATTCTTCTGTCTGCTCTTCATTGATGTTTGCCATGAATACCATTAGAACATCCTCTTCATCTTCTGATTAGTAGTCTTTGTCGTCATAATCTGAGATGTCTGGTAGTTCTGTCCTTGTCAGTATGGCTTTAGTGACAACCTTCGATGCACGTCTTTCGAACAACTTTCTCAGTTTTTCCCTTTCTTCTGGATCTACTTTTGGGCATTCAAACTTCAGGTGATCTGGGGAATTGCACTCGTAGCATGTTCGTGGTGCTCTCTTGCTATTCTTGTTGTCGGTTATTTGGATCTGTTGGAAGTCTTCTTTCTTCCCTTTGCTTTCAGCAAAAACCTTTGCAGTCTCTTCATTTGTTCCTCCAGCTCCTCACGGAGCATTCATCTTCTTTGAAGTGAGATCCGCTGATGGAAGGAATTTCCTTTGTTGAACTGGACTGTGCAGGTCGATCTGAGTGGAATGGTTTCTTTGTTTTCCATTTTTGTCCATCTTTTTTTACAAAGAATGCGGCACCCTCCATCGGTTCTTCAATGTTGATTGGAGCACGAGCAACTTCATTCTTGTTGATCTGGGCGATATCCCATTCATGGGCTTCCAGTTGAGCAAACACATCGTTGGTGTTGATCTTTGACAGATCTTTATCCTTTAGACTGGTTACTTTGACGAACCAATCCTTCTTAGAAAGTCTTGAGAGAATATTTGAATTCATGTCAGGAAGTTCATACGTTCTCCCCAACTTTTTTAACTCAACTACAATATTGTTGAATCTTGCCTCCATGTCCTTGATAGTTTCACCTGGAATCAAGCAAAAAGATTCATACCTGTCTACTCATTGCTGTAGCTTATTTCTCTTCATCTGATCCGATTCTTTGTCTAAAGTGCCAAGAAAATCCCACATTTCTTTAGCACTATTGTACTCCAACGCTTCAGACATCAGAGTAGGTGACAAGGCACCTAATATTAGATCCATGACTACGTAATTTAGTTGATCACGGGCTCGTTCTTCTTAAGTCCATTCTTGAAGCACCTTATCCACCATTACGTCTGGTCCTGTAACGTCCTCTCTGACCCTTGTCTTCACCTTCTGGATTTTGATAGGTCCAACTTTGATCACTCGTCTCATCTCAGGATGCACATTCAATCAATGTGATCATCTACCTCTTTTTCAAGGTAGAATAGGAATCTGGAGTGAACTTGGGAAGCTTTATGTTGTGCGCTATTTTCATGAACCTGAGCTAAACACAGAAACACAAATATGCAAAGATAATCTGGATCTGGTCCTAGGTGACTCAGAAGCAGCTAGTCTGTAAAGACCAACCGCTGTGATACCACTTGTTGGTCCCCGATTAGAGTGTTTTATATGCAGCGGAAGTATTAAATTTATCTTGCACGTGTCTTGCTAAGGTCTCGACTTAGCAAGTGTTTATCTAAAATGTTTTAGCTCGTATATTCATTAGTCCGATTGCAGTTTATACTTCAACACTTGATGTGTTAAGTTTCAAATATATATAAGCACAAGTAATAACAAAATAAAATGCTAACGACACAAGGGTTTTTATAGTGGTTCGAACAATTGTTCTACGTCCACTCTTCAGTCCTCTGACTGAAAATTCACTAGAAGAATGAGTACAAGGTTAGGCCTGATCTTTAAAGTTGAGCAGCTCCTCCGTCTGGTCAACGCGCACCTTCAAGCACCTTGATCTCCAATCTTCAACCGGTATCGCTCCTTAGAGTGAGGACAAACCTCCCTTCTCCTTGGACGTCGATTGCTGGGAGTTTTATAGTTCTTCCTGGAATCTATCCTTGTGTTGGCGTTGCCCGTACGAATCACTCTTGCACCATAATAGTGACTGCTAGATTCTTTTTGGACTAGAAGGAATCCCAATATAACCTTTTGGAAGATAAATTTCACAGGTCTTCGAGCTTTTGTTATGAGAGCTTGCGAAAAGCTTCAATTAAGAACTTAGCTCGGATGAGTTCGCGTGATGTAGAGAATGTGTTTAATCTATTTTTTTTATCTCTTGTAGAAAGTCGCGAACCTCTGAATCTAATAAGGATGACACCTATTTATAGGTGAAGATTCAAACGACTGCTTGAATCTTATCCGTTAGACTCAAAGATGAATGCTCACATATCTGCGTTCTTCTTTTTTCTGCAGTGGACAGAGACTCTTCTAGTCTCCTTATCTCTGATTGGCGTAGCATCTATCTGTAGCCGTCTCTTGTCAGAACGGATCCTTTGTAGGTCTGAACCCTCCTTTTTCATGATGATTGTTCCATTCTCTGGATTGGTCGGGTTTCTTGGTAATTTGTAATCCGTCTGATTCTCGACTTTATAACTTCTCTACTTGATTGTTGATTGTCGCCTTCTAGCTACTGGTGTGTGTCGAATGTCTTTGTAGTTTGCTGGAGTTACTTCTTCAGCATCCTTGTCGCGTTCCTCCGCATTGCTAGTCTTTCTTTTCTTTTCGACAATCATTAGCAATTTGTCAAGTTTGCTGACTCCTTCAGCAAACTAGATTCTTTTTTTTCCTTATTCTATTACAACTCGAGTATAAATTCCTATACTGGACTTTTTACAATTGACTCGATACTGAGTTGCTAGAGCTTTGATGCACCAAAACATATCAAACTATGACTATGAGAGGTCTAACAATATTCATAACAGTTATAAAGTTGGCATGACTCTCCAAGGACACTCAATATTTACAAAACAACATATTAATATGCAAATATATTATAATTTCCTTAATTTTCGATTACCAAATTTTTTCTTATATCATAATTGGGGCAGACTTATGTATCAAATGGGGTAATGCTTCAGGTTTTTGACACGTCTTCCAACTTGGTCGATTCCCCGTGTGTCAATCGAAGCAACAACTTTGTTCTTCACTGCTCTTTTCATCATTTGACCTCTTTTTAGCCTAAAATACCTGCAAAACTCTCCATTAAGAGCATAGCATCCTCTTAAATAGACTCATGCACAGAAATAACTAAAAAACTAAACTAATTAAACTAAAACAATGGAGAAAAACATGGATAAGTGTGTACAAATATGAGCTAATCAGTACTAGACCCATGTCGCATGCCTTTTACATCCTTCGTTATCTCATTTAAATTAATCTTAGAGACTTGTGAGAGTTGTGTCAATGCAAGCTACTGAAGTAGATGTTTGCTTAGAGGTTGCCACTTCTCATCCTAAAATAAATGTTTTATTTAGAAATCTCATAGCATTAAAACTGGTAAGTTATTTCTAACGCAAGCTACTAAAGTAGACATTTATGATTCAAAATGCATTACTTCTAATGAGAGGTTGTATTTGAGGAGATCTAATGATTTTAGTTTGAAAAAGAACCAAAATCCAGCTTAGTATTTTAATTTCTAAAGGTTTCATGCGCACACATTATTTTATGTCTCATAAATTATGTCACATCTAAAATTCCATCATAAATTGATATGATTCCAGAATTGATAGACACAATTTAAAACATAAAATAAATCATATAAAGACATGCTCAGCAATTTAAAATTATAACATACTTTTAAAATAAATAATAAAGCAATAGCATGCTTATTCTATTATTTACTAGTGCGCACTTAATAAATTACATCATACGAGAAAATAATTAAATAAACAAATAAAAATTTCTCTTGGCCCCTCAATGCAATTACAAAATTAAATCTATCTATTACAAGGATTTATTTTATACAGATCTCGAGATTGGGCTCCCACTGTCAAATCTGTAAACTGGGCTGCACAATGGGCCAAAACTAGGGTTCAGAGCTAAACCGGGCTGTCTCCGGGCTGGAGAGCCCAAAAATAGGCCCAGCCACACAAACCTTAGGGTTTGCAAGAAACCTTAGCTGCCACTACACTTTGCAGCCGCCGCTGCCTTCCACTATCGTAGACTCGCCACCCATGCCAGCCACAACCCTCGCACGACACCTTCGGTCGGAGAGGAGTTGCCGATTACGGGTGCAAGCAACCATACCACTACAGTCACGATTCGCTACCAGTTGTTGCCATCACCGTGAAATGTCGCACGCCTACCGTCCTCTACCACTATCATCGTCGCCACAAGCGACGATAGAGAGACAAAGAGAGGATATGGGTACCTGAATGCCGGTGAAGGCACGGCCTAGCTGCACATAGTATAGATTATTGTGCGCCGCTACCAACTTCTGTGCTCGTTGTTGCTTCAACTCGCCGCGACGCCGGTTGCTGCATGTAGCCCTTGTGCTCGACTGAGATGGTTGTCGGCGTTTCTGGAGGCTAGAGGTGTGCACACGCGCGGTAAGAAGTAGCCTAATCGTGCGTAGGCAAGCGCGCCACCACCCTCTGGCGCCAGTCACCACTGTCGGACCGATGGGTGGTTGCTATGGTGTTGCTTGAACTGTCTTGTTCTTCATCTTCGTCTTAGTTTTTGAATTTTACAGATTGAAATAAAAAATACATAAATTAGATCTAGATCTATCACATATTTTTTTATCAATCTAATTACAAATTTTCTCGTGGTGAAAAACAAAACCAATATGAGAAGGCCACGAGAACAAAACCATCCATGACAATTTAAATCCATCCATAAACATTTAATTTATTTAATCATAATTTATTTAGGACAAAACTTAAGAACTGGAACCTAGCTCGGATATCAATTGTAGGATTTGAGTCTACAATAGACAACAAGAGTTGTCACTTTAATTTACTTTGCCAAGGATCGTTCTTAAGATATCGAAAATAAATTTAGATTAAATAAATCAAGCGAACCTAAGCATGCTCCTAAAAAGTTTAATTGCAGTAGATTAGTTTAGGAATACCTCAACTCCTGCGGATTGAATAATGGCGGTTGATTGAGTTGATTGGTGTTCCTATATATCTTATCTTATGATCGGTTCCCTTGTTTCTAGGAAATCTGATGAGGATACACTACCGAGTTGAATTAGATGACCGGATGATAAGCTCGTATTTTGCCTCACTTATCACGTTGTTTTCTTATTGTTTTATTGCATTTATTTGAGTTTTTAGTTAATAATCGAGCATGAAATGTTTATAGGGGATATTATGCTTGTCATGGTAATCTTTTGCAGGTTTTAGGCCAAATTCAAGGGAAACCCGTACCGAAAGCAGCAGATGTTCAAAGGAACAGTCACGACTTCTTCCACAGATGGAATCTGAGCTATTTGAGCACATGGATGGAAAGATCTTTGAGTTAGCTTTCCAACGCAACTGGAATCGGGTCAATCGGAGTTCGGGAGCGAAAGTTATGGCCAAAACCGTGAGACTGCGCAGCGGAATGTTTCTGTGTCGAGCGACACAGTGTGTGTCGACCGAAATACATTCCTGTCGACCGACAGGATTTGTGTCGGTCGACATGCGCACCGGAAAGGCAGTTTTTGGCCCAAATTGGAGATTTTTCCTTCCCAAATCATTACCTTTTGAAGATATACTTTCTCCCCCTATAAATATGACTTATTAAGCTCGAAAATAGGATCTTCTTATTCAGTTTTTCAGCACTCCTTTATTTTATTTTCAGCATTAAACTCTTTAATTTCTAGTACTCTTTATTTTATTGTTGCAATTGGATTCAAGTACTTCAAGATTCCTATTGTTTTAATGATTCAAGTAAGTTTCTTTACATCTCTTGCAATGTTTATTTCGATTATGTTAGGCTAGAACCCTTAACAGGTTCTAGGGTTTTCTCCATC
>JAPKLW010001232.1:164268-179365 GCA_026898455.1 Plectranthus barbatus
AGTAATCTAGGTTTTAATTGCCCAACAAAGGAATTAATTCCAATTTATCAGATTTCCCACCTTAATGATTATTTTGGGTTTGGATTGATTGTTTATACATGTTGGATTGGATTGGTTGATTTCCCTAGAATCTGTGCTTTTTATTATTAAATTCTATTCCCAAGTTAATTTCTGTTTTTCAAAACAAAACCCTCTTCTGAAAATTGGTTCACTCAAACAGCGAATTGATAAACTGTGTCCAGTACATGAGATGATTTCGTCGCACTATCCCTGTGGGTTCGACTAGCCTTCGGGTTATTATAAATTTATTTGCTGCTGTATTTTACAGTTTATCACCGGAGAAATTGATCAGTTCCTCCCACTGATAGCCGTCGCCCCTTTCTCTCTCATCCCTTAATGTTCTGTGTTAAATATTAAATTCTCATATTGATTTGATAAAGAGAAGGGGTATATATAGTATTAGGGTTTGTAAACCCTATTACTAATGGAATTTGAGAAGTTTGTAGGCCAGACCACGGATCAAATGCAAATAATAAAGTGGGCCCTCATTTTTAATTAATTCTTCCTTGTTCAACTCAGAATATAATTAATTAATAAAATATTATTTTACCTTCACCACGAAAACAATGTTGACTCACCCCTTTATTACCACGTAATTAGGAACTTGTTGCGTTAAACTAACATGACCCACATATTTAAGGTTTTAGACATTCATTAATTAATGGACATATGACAATTAGCTATAATTAATTAATATTTTATTTCTTGAGTAGTAGCACTCACTCCTTTTCACTTATGCTTGAATTTAACAATTTAGCCTGCAGGACTTAGCATAAAGAACCTTGTGAGCTCGTCAGGGAATGTCGCCATCTTGAAGTGGATATGATTACCTACACATCCAGCCTAAGCAGACCACACACAAGTTGTCAACACCCAAAATGCATATGTAAGAGTACATGTAAGACTCGCCATCATAGTGAATCAAAGTGTGGTCAATCTGTATGTGCCCCTTAGCCTTCGGTTAGGTTTAAGATCATAAGAAGTATGTTAGGGATAACGCTCATTCATATGTCATTGAGAATGACACATCCCACTATTGATCCCATCAATACATAAAGATGTACCGGCACATTCAAGTAGCTAGGATAAACTCACTTATGAATTGATATAGCGCAACTCAAACGAATTGCTTATCCAGGGACTTTCCGAATCGTGATACTATTTATACGTTGCTAGGTCAATCGAACCATATGATCCTCAGTGATCTCCTACACATCATATGGTCATCCCTATCGTTTGGATAATAAGATATTATAGTTCGTTGTATGTTTGTTATATCAGATAGCGAGTGTTAGGAATTGAGTTTCAGTTCACCTTTTAATTTGATGTTTTGATATGTCAAAACTTACTAAGTTTATACAATTTTCAAATGTAATCCCTATATAGTCGAGTTGTAATAAAAACTTAGATATTGAAGACCGAGCAAAAAATTAGAAATTGAGTTTCTGATGAAATCATTCAAGAAGATAAAACTCGAGATATGATGACATGTGTTCGTGCTTAAAACTTAGTAAGGTCAGAAACTTAGTTTTCTGGATACTGAAATTGAGTTTCACTATGTATTGCTAAAGCCTATACTGATTTTGGAATTTCATTATGAAGAAGGCCTATACTGAGTTTGGAATGTCATTATAAGAGGTTCAAATATTTCAAAAGCATGTGAAACACAAGTGTTCGAAATCAGACTTAAAGGCTCTTCACTGCTAAGTCAAAAAGTCAGTACGAGGATGTCTCATACTTGGATTCCTTGGACTGAAACTTAGCCTGATAAAAGCAGGTGGAAAGTATACTGCCAAAAATATAAAGCAGCCTGCAGGGCAGACCAAAAGTATGGGCTATGATTGGACGACATTCTCCATATGTCTAACGACTTGATTTATGTGTCTAACGGGTGGAAATTCAATTTGTCCCCTTGAAGACTATAAATAGCTCGACACTTCAACCTAAAAAGGTATCGAACTCTCTTAAAAAGATACGCCGAAGCTCTACCAAACTTTCACTGTCTCTTAATTTCCATGAGTTCTATCACGAGACTTGAGTTCCCAACTCAAGTTACTCTTTCCGTGCTAGTGTTTCGAAGCACGAGGCTAAAGTTTTAAAGCTGAAGCTACTTCTTTGGTGAATATATCTTTCCAAAGTTATATTCATAGCAGTCAATATCCTACTCTGGGATATTGATTATCACGAGCACTTGCCAAACGTACTGAGTTATGGGAAGAACGAGAAAACATTCATCAACCAGAAAGAAGGCTTCGGGGTGCGTCCTCACTTCGACCTGAAGAAGAATCAGCATACAAGGAGTTTCTGAGCGAGTGATGTCAATAGACCAAAGGACGGAGGCTACCAAAGATCGTGAGAAAGCTTGTATTACTGAAACTTAGTGGATTTTCAATTAAATTTAGAAGAGTAGACGTAGGATTTTAAGTCCGAACCACTATAAATATCCTGTCTCTTTACTTGTTTTATTTAAGTTTTTACATTCTTAAGTTTCCTAACTTACTTTGGAACCTTCAATACTTACCCGAGCATTGAAGTGTATATTTCTAAAACTTACTTAATAACCTTCTGAGCTTAAAACTGACTTTTCATTACCTGGAAACTGTGTTTCAGTAAGTTTCCAGAGACAAGTGCATAATCAATTCTAATTTCCCTGCACATTTAAGTACTTTGTTTCGGGATCAACAGAGAGCATTGTTGATGCAACAAATATATAAAGACCAATATATAAAACACTTAATCATATATTCTTTTAGTATACAATCCCAACAGTTTAAAGGTGAATATTATTGAATGAAGATGTACAAATTTCAGCGTTCGACCCTTCATCAATTGCCCTTTGAGATTTGACAACTTAGTTGAACAAGTCAGCTGATCTTTAACTTTTGTGATTCATTATCTCTGCACTTCTTCAGTTTGATCAATTGCCATTCATCCATCAACTTGTCAGTTGATTATCTCTCAATTGGACAGGATGGAGTGAGTCGGTTATGGACTATTCCCTCTTCAATTGTGGCATTCAAATCTTTTAACTTATAGATGTGGTTATCTTCTTTTCATAACTGTTGACTGAACAATTATAAATATTAATTGAACTTGATTTTCTTATCAGTTGATTTATGAGGTCTTCACATCTTTGGCTCGTCGGGCCTGAACTATTAATACAACTTATCAGAACCTATAGAATAATTAAGTCTTACATTTGTTTTAACTACGTCAATCCATATAAATGATTGACTAACTGAAAGGTTTTGACATCCATCAAAACAATTTAATTCCTGAGACATGTTCAATTTTAACAAAATCAAAATGATAAATTTTTATTATTTGAATTGGCCATATAGAGTTTGTGATGCGTTTTTGAATTTTTTAATAAAGGAAAGTAAATATTTCATAAATTTTTTATATTTAGAATATTTAGAGAGAAAAATGTTTAAAGATATAAGAGATTTTTTCATAAATTTTTAAATATAAAAAATAATTTGTATATTCATTGCTTCATAAACTGACACGAAAAATGAAAGGTATAAAAAATAATTTGTATATTCATTGCTTCATAAACTGACACGAAAAATGAAAGGTTAGAGTTAGGACAAAATGTCTGAAACCAACAAAATTTTCGCCCTAATTATTTAAAATTAAATAATCCATAATACAATAAAATTGACTCGAAATGTAATGAATATAATCAGTTGATATTGCTAATTTTATTATATATCATAAATCCTTAAATATATTATAAAGTATTGTAATTATCAAATATAAACAAATTATGTAAATTATTAAATCCCGTGACAAATTTTCAGTTTTCTTTTAAATTTATGACCACAAAAAAATAAACTAATGTTATAAAAGTTGGCATGACTAGCCAACAACACTCAATATTTACAGAACAACATATTAATAGGCAAATATATTATAATTTCCTTAATTCTCTATTACCAATTTTTTTCTTATATCATAATAGGGGCGGACTTATGTATCAAATGAGGTACAAGTGGCCCCAATATTTTATTTTTTTATTATTAAATATTATTATTATTATTTTTATATATTTTTACCATTTGTTTATATGTATTTTTATATATTATATTTCCAATTTAACTTTATTTATATATTATATTCCAATTATAATTTTCTGGATCTGTCATTAATCATAATTTTAAATAAAACTTATTATTCAATATATATTGTAATACCAAGCATAGTAAACCTTCTATCTTTATTAAATTATACTCCCTCCGTCCCATTTTAATAGTCCTGTTTCCCATTTTCGTCCGTCCCATTTTAATAGTCTTGTTTCTAAAAAAGTTAAATTTTTCACATTCAATAATAAAATATTAATTCTATTCAACTCATTCTATATTCACATGTCTTGGTTATTGTGCCAAAAGCAAATGAAACTATTAATCTTAGACGGAGGGAGTATAACTCAGTGCTCCATAACTCACATCTCAACCAATCTCTATCAAGACCACACCTTAAAAAGTGGTTGATAAATTCCAAACTTATGTGGATAAGTGTGTAAACCCTACCCAAAAAGAGTGGAGAATTGACAAGTGCCGCTCCACAACGTGACTCATCAACGCTACCTCTTGCAACGTGTACTCTTTTAATAATAAATTCCTTGTCGCCTCATCTACTTAAATTCGCCTCTCCCTCGTCGTCTCCAAACACACATTATTCAAATAATCTCGAGTTTGAAGTGGATCGAAGGTGAAAAATGGACAGAATAGCAGCAAAGAATATGGCAGCTCCATTGCTGTTGCTGAATTTGGTCATGTATTTTATTGTCTTGGGCTTTGCGAGTTGGTGTCTAAATAGATACATCAATGGCCAAACTCTTCATCCAAGTAAGTCTGTTGCAAATGCTGGTTTCGATCGACTTGAGTAATTTTATTACATTTTGATCGACTTGAGTTGAGCGTGGTGTCGGCCGACTTGACTACTTGTGAAAATTTGAATGCGCAGGCATGGGAGGGAACGGAGCAACGGGTCACTTCCTGACTTTCGCGATACTCGCGGCGGTCCTCGGCATAACGTCCAAGCTTGCCGGCGGCAATCACCTCAGAGCCTGGCGGAGCGACAGCCTCGCCGCGGCTTCCTCGTCTTCCACCGTCGCCTGGGCTGTCACTGCTCTCGCTTTTGGGTATTCGGGAAACTATTCTCTCTCTCTTTCATAATGATTAAAATAAATTCTAGAAATTGAAGGGTTTGTGATTCTAAAATGCAGATTGGCGTGCAAGGAGATAAACGTGGGAGGGTGGCGAGGATGGCGGCTGAGGGTGGTGGAGGCGTTCGTCATCATTTTGGCCTTCACGCAGTCCATCTACGTGCTCTTGCTTCACTCTGGTTTCTACAACCGCGGTGCATACGACGACGGCCACGGATACGGGGATGCTGGCTATCCCGGCGGTGTCTCTAGGGCTAACCCGGTGCATAAAGGTGGCGCCGCCGTGCCTGTGGTCTGAATTGAGTTGTAATTTAGATGTGTTGCTTTTTCGCTGTCTAACGTGTGTATGGTGCCAAGTTATGTACGTTGTCTTCATGTTTAGATTTGATTTCGTTTTATTTTATGTCCAGTGAAAAAATTAATCTTAACCCTAGATTTTTAACCACTTTTATATAACTTTTGAAAACATAAATAACATTTTTAGTACTATAAATAACAGTTATTGGAATTATAAGTGACATTTACACATTTTAATTATCATCTAAAAAAAGTTAATTCTTAATTGATAAACATGTTATATCTAAACAAAAAGTATTAATTGCAATATTGTACAATTTAATTATAATCTAAAGAAATGTTAATTCTAATTGATTAACATGTTATATATAAACAATAAGCATTGCAATATTGTACAATTTTTAAGCTTGAATGTGAAAATATCTTTAAATTGATATATAAAATGTGATAACATTTTAAATTAAATAAGTTATGATCATTTTAATTTTTTATATAAAAATATCTTTAAAATGATATATAAAATGTGATAAAAAATTTAAATTGAATAAATTATGATATTTTTAACTTTTTATATATAAATATAATAGAGTGAGAAAGAAAGAAATAAAGAAAATAAAAGAATAAAAGTTAAATCTAAATCTAAAATTAACATAATAAATTAATAAAATATAAGTCTTAAATTTTGAATGGTTTATATTAGTTTCTAATTTTTTATATAAACCCATTTCCTATATATATGAATATAGTAAAATCTTAACTGTATTTGACGGAAATGAAAGTTATATTATTTATTGAAGTATAATTTCAAGAAAAAGGAGATCATTTGAATTAGGGAAGGTCTTCGGTTAGGCAGGCCTAAACGATTTAGGCGGGTTTTATCCATTAACCCAAGCTTTAAGCGGGTTTTATCCATTAACCCAAGCCCAAACCCATATAATATACCCTATTTGGGATGGATGAACCCATTTGGGTAGGATAAAACCCGCCTAAACCGTTTAGGCCTGCCTAACGCAAGTTTTTGCCTTTGAATTATAATATGAACAGAAAGTTATATTATTTGTTGAAGTATAGTTTCAAGAAAAAGGAGATCTTTTGAATTATAATATCCCAACCGTTTGGTATTATAATATCGATTCATCATAAATTTTCAACTCAAATTCTTCTAATGAGATGGTGCAACTAGTTTTTTTTTTTTTTTGTAAAAGTTTCATTTAAAATTAAATCATTCTTCTAGTAGCTTTTGTAGTAAAACTAAAAACATATTATATATTACTTTTATTTTAAAAAATATTATTAATAAATATTTAAAATATATTATTTTATCTTAGAACAATGATGAAAAATCGATGAAGTTTGAGTTTTTCTGAAATATCAATTTTTTATTATAAGATTTTTACTTTTATTAAAAACTTAGAATAAAATTAATAATTATAAATGCTTATTTAATATTATTTATACTTTATTGTAAATTTGAGAGAATAGTGATATTTGATTTTTATGGGAATTATTCTAATAGTTGTTTCTTAAAAAAGTGTAGTGATAACGATAACACTTTGGGGTGACAATTGGGTCGGGATATGGTTAACGAATCGGGTTGCGACCTGATAGTGACACATTACACGTCAACACAAATTCGACACATTTATTTTTTCGGGTTTGAAAAGCCAATCTGGAAATCGACCCTGTACTTTTAGATCAACCCAAAAGTAACCCGAAATGACTCGTTTAATTGAAAATCTTAATCTTAATAAACATAACATGTTTAACACAAAAATGACTTATTTACCACGAAAATTACGAAAATGATGCTTTTGACACGAAAACAACTTAACACGAAATCAAAAATACAATAGAATAGAATATTAAAATTGATTAATTTCAGAAATCATTCGTGTTATGTGGGTCGACCCAAAACCGCCTTGAATTTTAATTGGATTTTGCGGGTTCGACCCAAAATTGACCCAAATTTAAAATGGGTCGACACAACCCGTTTATTTCGTGTTTTGATGTGCAAATATTGTATAAAAATCATAAGCTTAGGTTGTCTCTAGATTAGCTCTAGTATGTGCAAAACTTGTAATGTCCTGTATAGGATGTCAATTAAGTTGTAATAGAACCGATCAAGACAAACTGGAAATCCTTTAGTTTGGTCTGGTAGAGTGATACAAGGAACTATCATACATTCCTTGTGCCAATTTGGGAATCACACAAGAACGAAACTGGCCTATCACCAACGAGCTCAAAAGCAAGAAGAACAAATCAAGAGGAATCTCGTTAAAGCCAAACTTTAAGAAATTAGATTATTTAAAGTGTGAATTAAGATCCGGGTGTTGGACTATTTCAATTCTTCAGACTGACTAAGAAGAGTCGTTCTGACATACAGTACGCAACCAACATTTTGTGTCAGAAAAGCAAGAGCAAGTACAAACATTCTGCAAAAGCAACTTGTCCTCCACAAAAGAGAGGCACCGATTGAACATCTTTCAAAATGTCTCTCAAAGGCTACATTTTTTAAACCTCCAACACATCGTCTAGAAATAAAAGTAGTGTTCCCAGAAGAGAGATTACAAATTCCACCAATCTAAATCGACTCCATCAAAACTCAGTGAGAATCATCACCGAACGAATAACTTTAAAACTTTTTTGCGTTCGAAGCTTATTATAAGCTAATTATGTCATCATGGACACGAGACTTGTTGCTACCTAGCACAAGTTATTTCCTTGATATTCTAACTCTCCAAGTAAGAACACACCAGTCACAAATTTGATGGAATTTTATACTGAAAGCATTGCGATTGGTATATTATGTACAAGGTTTATTAGTTAATATACTGAGAATCATGAATGTTGTATGATCATTTCCTGTCTGAATTAACAAACATGTTTCGCAAACGCTCTTATCCTCTTATATCATCGATAGGGAGATCATACGGTGTATAGTAGCCAACACATTGCTGCGGAAGCAAGGCAGCTTGCAGCAATGAACTCAGGAAAAGACCCAGAAGGAGTAGATGTAGCAAAGGCGTTATTGGAGCAGTCTGAAGACAAATTGATCATTGTAAACTTGAGTATTATACTTTGCGAAGTGTAACTCTTGTAAATCAATGATATCAATAAATTGCTCGCTTTGAGAACAATAGTCTGTTGTCTCAAACAATATAATCGTCTAACTCTAAATACTAGATCATTACACTTCTTGTGTAAAGAAACCTACCAAAAAAACATATGATTTTCCATGAAAAATCTAAAGAGGAAAATCGAATGATAGGAATTTCTCAAAGGTCTACCCAACCCTGTCGGAAGCAGAGTGCTTGAATGGTGAAAAGGGTGAATAAATTCAAGCAAGTTACTCTCTGCTGACTGCTGAGTCCAAGCTCTCAGCAGATTCCCGAAAGATACCGAGGATGAGCTCTCAGTAAAAAGACTCTTGAACTTGAGAAGTTCATTGAATTTATAGAGTCCAGAAGAACTAGTGAATCCAAGCTTTCAGCAGATATTTGGTGTTTACTGAGTCCAAGCTCTCAGTTGATTAATAAATATTCCTATTTTAGAATAGCTAACAAACCAGAAAAGTTTACTGAGTCCAAGCTCTCAGTAAAGAATACTCTTGATTCTACATGGATCAAAATTTAGAAGAGTCTATTTTTGTCTACTGAGTCCAAGCTCTCAGTAAAACCCCAAAGAGCTGAGCATGAGCTCTCAGCAAAGTTCGGAAGATTGCTTAAAAAGGGTATGGCAATGCTTTGTCCAAGCTCCAGCAAGCTGTAAGCATCTACTGAACAAAGGACCACAAAGACAGAATGCGAGTCCAAGCTCTCAGCAAATCAGGTCCAGAATTATGTCATTCACCTAAAAGCAAAAAGAAAATGCTGAGTCCAAGCTCTTAGCAAAATAGGTGAAATATGACATTATTCATCAAAAGGTATAATCGTATGCTGAGTCCAAGCTCTCAGCATAGGCCTTTCACATTGCTGAGTATTCAACACATGCATCCTTGAATGTTGACCAACAAGAAGGAGATTGTTGATTCAAATATATCTTGAAAGGCGGGATAATCTAATGATGAAGAAACTGCAGAGTTCGCTTTCATTAGAAAGTAACTCCTGCACAGGGTGACAACGAATGCCAAGGTGACACGTCAGCCACAGTCATGGTTTCGACGGAAAAGGGACGTAAGGCGAACCATCACCAACTGCCCAACCATAGATTCATCCATATCAGAAGAGGCGATCCAACCGCTCACAGTAGAAGCCAGTTAAAGAGGGATCATATGAAAGAAATTTGGTATGGGAATTCTAACCCTAATACCTTCATACCTTCTGATTCAAAATTCTTCTGCACTTTTTGAAGCTTTCAGAAGAATACATCAATGGCAGAATCTTCTAGCCGCATCAGTCCTCCTGCCGAATCATCCAAAAACACCAACATGCCCGAGAAACAAGAACAGTTCCAGCCAACTTTCACAGGCATCTACAAATCGGAGGACATCAATGAGTCAATTCCATACTACCGGCTAATCGCCATAGGCCATGGAAAACTGCCTGGTGAACTTACCAATGATAAAAAAAGGGCTGCTCAAGTCAAGAAGGACAAGATACTGTATGAGCCACTATTCCGGAAGCACTGGTGTGAAGACCTCATAGGTAAACTCGACTGAGAGAACCTACTAAGATACCTATTTGCAAAATATCTTCCACACATAGTTGCAGAATTCTTCGCACGTGCAATTGTTGATAAAGAAGAGAAATCCTTCACCACAAGTGTCATGGGTATCAAAATCACAGTAACCCCAGAAGTTTTGGAGAAGACGTACGGACTCCGCAATGATGGTGAAGATGTAGCAAACTACAAAATCAACGATGAAGCCGAGATGAAGAAAAGATGGTTGAGATGGAAGTCGAATCCATATACCGATTCATGGAAAGTAGCAACACCTCTGAAATCTCTAGCAGAACCGATGAGGAGTTTAGCACAAGTAGTCATAAGGATGCTTGTGGGCAAAGTGGGCTCACTTTCTGAGTTAAGTGCTAAGAAGTTTGCTGTTATGATGGCCATTGAAGATCAAGTGCGTGGAAATTGGGCAAAGTTCATCTACACCAACTGGCTAGCACATGTCTACAAGAACAAGAGTGTGAAGAAGGATCACACGTTCACTCAAGACGTAGGCTTTGGATTGAAGATAAGCCACTTTTTGGAAGGAATTGTACCAGAAGGAAAATGCTGCCGAGGTGAAAACTTGATCTACTCTGACTATATACCGCCAACCAGAAAGCAACAACCACCGAAAAACATCAAGGAACCATTGATACCGAAAGGAGGCATGCTCTGATGAAGAAGAACCATACCAAGGGAATATGGTTATGCCTACTGCTGCTCCACTTACTGCCGAGGAACTTGAAGAAGAATGGCGCAAAGCAGAACGAGACGTTTTGTTTACTAAACTTGAAAGTTTGGTTGATATTCCATCACAAGCAACTGGTCAACTCTCATATCAAACTAACTTGAAGAGGAGGCGAATGCAGAGAAACCCTCAACAAAAGAAAGGGAAACCAACGAGTTATGATGAGAAAGTCAAGAGAAGGGGCAAGCAAAGAAGATCTTCAGGTAACATTCTTCAAATCAATGTACCTGAGGTAGATACTTCTCTACCATCTTCAGATGTCTTCAAGGACACGGCGACAGAATCCACAGATGCTACTGCAAAGAGAAGGCTTGAATTTTCCGATGAGGGAGAATCTCGGAAGAAAACGCGACAAAGGAAAGTGCTCCAGAGGGCACAAGAACAAAGAGACTACGCCAAGTTCCGACTTCAGATGACACTTGAAGAAAGGGATTCAAGATACGCAGAAGTCATGGCTAGTTATGCTGAGCGAAATGCCAGGATTGAAGCTGGAGAACAAATAGGTCGCATCACTCAAAAGGATGTTGAGAAATTGCAAACCGACAAAGGGAAGAGTAAGGTCGCCTTCGCTGAAGATGTGGAAGCGATTGCTGATCTTGAGCAAAGATAACTGAAAGAAGCACTAAAGGAATCAAGGAGATTGCCAACTCCAGAACAAGGAGAAAGGAGTTGTGACGCAACACAATTTCAGCCTGCCACCAATCTAGGGGGAAGCGTAAGTGCTGATGAAATTTCTGAATGAAGTTTGTTGCAGGCTGCTGAAAAAGAAGGTAGTAGTCCTGTTGTTGAAAAGGAAAGTGAACAAGCACAATTGGCTGCGCAAGGAGAAAGCCGATATGTGACAATCATGGCAGAAGCTGATCTGGAAACAGCATCAAACCAGCTCCCAGCCATCGATTCAGGAAATTAGGAAGCAGAGAAGAGAAATGCAGATACAGAGACAATCATGCCAGAAGATGCCAGTAGATTACAACAGTCAATGAAGGAGGGAATGTTGAGGAACATACTGCTGAAGCAAATACCTCACTCAATGCTGAGTGAAGAGCACAACTACAAGTAGAGCTCACAGCAAGTGTGCGAGCTCGGAATGAGCAATATCTACGATGATTGGGTATTGAACCTTCAATCGTTCCAGGATGGAATACAGAGGCAAATACCACAAGAGTGCTCAAAAGAACTATAGAATCCATCTGGCAACGACGCATTCCGATTCCCAACTCTCCAAAAGTTTCAGGTATATCCTTCAGTGATCTTCCCAGCTCTGTTGATGAAGAAGATGCAGGGACTGTCATAGATGGAGAATCAATATTCAGAGAAGAACTCTTAGAGTGCCCGTGGAGGGACCACCCGACAGAAACTACAAGGCAAAGATAATTGCAAAGTGGTGCCCTTCTGTCACAGTAAGCGATGAGGAGAACGAGGATCTCATCTCCTGGGCACGAGACATCAGTATATTCATAGAAACTCAAGCTGCTGCCGAAGTCAATGACTCATATCCTGCTGAACTCCAAGGAGAGACGTCCGATAAGGAATGGTGGAGAACTGAGTTCAAGAGATGGCGATTCTTTGATTGTGCCACTCATGAACTACATTATGAGGACCGCTCAATCATAATGGCAAGGATGGGTCTTAATTACTGGAGGAGTGAAGAAGAATGGGTTGATGATTGGATGGACCAGACATCTCAGAGATAGTATACGGAGAAGCAAGTTGCTGCGAGGTTACAGAAGATCAAGGCTCACAGAGCAGCCACCGGAGATCGATCTCTGCCACCCTTCGAATACGTCATAGAAGAATCTCCACCATTCACTCAGAATTTTAAATCTCCTGCCACCAGACGTCAAATGGCCGCTGCTGAAGAACTGAAGAAGAAGTTAGCTGAAGAACAATATCCAAGAAAGAAAGAGGAAGATAGGATGAAGATGTTGGAATTCAAAGAGAAAATTCTAAACCAACTCGCTAACAAGCCCTTCAGAGTACAAGACTTAAGGTCATCCGAACAGAATCCTACTGAAGAAGAAGAAGGAAGGGAAACCACACACTCTGTAATGGCCCCGGCTGACCAACCATCTACTACAACTGCAAGATTGGCAACCACAGCTCTTATGTCTACCGCTGAAAATCAAATTGTACCTGCTGAGGACTCTACATTCCTGGCAATTGAGCCTGTGAATACCAACACCTATCAGAGAGATCTCTAGCACTATATTCATACAATGGTGGGATGGAATATCGAAGAGCAAATGATACCAATCATGCACAAGGAAATTTCTACCAAAGTGTCTGAAGCTAAAGAAGAGATTCTTGCCATCCAACTCTCCAACTTCGAGACCTTCTCCACTGGAATTTTTGCTGCGATCAAAGAGGGGGAAGAGAAGAGGTTAGCTAAAGAAGCAGAAAGAAGAATGGAGCAAGAAGAAAGGATTCGTCGACTGGAAGCGAGAAGACTACAGGAGGAAGAGCTAAGGAGACAATGTGAAGAGGAAGAGAGAGAAGAACAGAGAAGAATTGAAGAGAAGGAAAGAATCATAATACAAGAACGAGAAGCTCTCGTGGAAAACTTCATGAAGAAGACAACAGAAACTCTCAGCAAAATGAAGAAGCCCACTGCCGGTTCCTCAAGTGCCAAGAATGCTACTGATTCAGATTCTGCAACCACAAAGAAGTAATATCTCTCCAAACTCTACATCTTCTAGTTGTTTGAACAATCTTTCCATTTCAATTTGGGTTATGTGACTGTGCGGAAGAATATATGATTATCAATAAAAAACTAATCCAGGTTGAAGACAACATCTCATTGTACAACGCTGATCTAAGTGAATAAGCTGAAATTACACACTTGGTGTAATCAGCAAACTACGTGGAATGTGATGTGTGTGAAATGTTCCTGTGATTGCTTGATGATATTATGCGTGAATATGCTTTGTACTTACTTGGTAATATGACCTTGAAGATATTTACCCGATTGACTTATTTATCGAGCGATACCCTTGTTATGTTAAGGGGGAATGTTTAGGAACAATGTTGAGTATACGGGAGTTGAGACACTGGGAATAGAATTGATAGAAAACTTTTCTGTAATCTCAGTAATCAGCTTTGCCATGATCAGTCAAGAATTAAAGCTTAAAGTAGTGGCTTTGATCGCACCAAAAAGGGGGAAATTTTTAGGAATATTGTTAGACCCCTCTACTGTAAACCAATTCATTATCATAGTTTGATATGTTTTGCTGGATCAAATCTATAGCAACTCAGTATCGAGTCAATTGTAAAAAGTCCTTTATAGGAATTCATGCTTAATTTGTTATAGATTAGGAAAAAGAAAGGTTCAAGTGTGCTGAAGGAGTCAGCAAACTCATCCAATTGCTGAAGATTGCTAAAGATCATAACGGCCAGTGATGCGAAGGTGTAGGGATTTTCCATGAACCGAATCACCAAATCCAAAATAAGCAGGACTGTTTATGGTTATTGTTCATAATCCATTCATAAACCCTAGGAATGCTCCTATTGAATTTAATGCATGGATAAAGAATTATTTACCTTAATTCCGTAGTCTCAGAAATGATCTTTCGCGTTTGTATTCCCAGATCCAGAACCAACCACGCGATATTATTAAATCTGCGGAACAAGAAATTAGAAATATAATTTCTAGATTCAATAATAATTGAAAAAGACAAAAGAGAAAGAATTAGGAGTTGTTCTCCAGGTTAGATCTTCAGATCTGTTTACTGGTGCGTTGATAAGCTCGTTATTTCACTCACTTATCTATATTATTTTTATACTAATTTATGTAGTTTTATTGAGTTTATATATATATTTTATGCATGATGTCTATATTAGGTGGTTTTAGGTGTGTTTTGATGTTTATGCAGGTTTTTAGGCCTAAACTCACGAGAAAACCGTTCCGAAAGCAGTGACGTGTAAGAGTAGCAGTGAAGAGTTTTTCCACAAGAGGAATTCGGGGTATTGGCGCATGGAAATGGATGATGCTTTGAGTTAGCTCTCCAACGCAACTGGAATCGGGTCAATCGGAGTTCGGATGAGGAAGTTATGGCCAAAATCGTGAGACCGCACAGACGGGGCTGACTTCAGTTTTCCACGTCGATCGACGGGGATGCCTCGTCGATCGACGCGGGCCTCCTGGCGCGGGAAATTGGCTGAATTCGAGATTT
>JAPKLW010001232.1:190473-237213 GCA_026898455.1 Plectranthus barbatus
GTAGAACGACTTGCCATAAGTAGCTTTACCAATACAGGTGGCGCTTCCCCCTTTGTCGAGATTCCTCGACTGCTGCTCTTCTGGATTTGAATTTATTTGATAAGACGTTTTGGAAGAGTGTTCTCTCTGTGGATAGAGCCATGATCTGGCTATAAAGAACATCACATTTGTCTCTCTGAACTTCATCTTTCACTTAGTCTTCTTGGGCTTCATCTTCTCCTCTTCCTTTAATATAGCGTTGTCTTCTCTACTTGTTCCAAAAATGCATCATGTTACAATTGCACCCAGTGATTTATCTATCACACGCAACCAGATTCTTCATGAATCGGGGTTGTACTTTGAGTATGGTAACAATTGTCGTGTTCCCAACTTCGTGATGGGGGCTCTTCATGAGAGTTGCCTGACTCAATTTCTGACAACTATGCCGACAAAATATCAGAAGCAAGCTCTTCAAAGCTTTATCTTCAGGAGTAAAACTGATGATAATGCTATCTGGAGTTGCTTTGACAATGAGGTGGTTTGCTGGACTCCGTCCCTGTTCTCTCAGAAGTTCGGCCTTCCTCGAGATCCAGTTCGTGTCATGGATGTTTTCCACCATTTGACTGCTCCAGAGTTCCGTTACTGGAATGAGTGGAGGTGTTTTCCACCATTTGACTGCTCCAGAGTTCCGTTACTGGAATGAGTGGAGGCAGTCTGCTGACTATGAGTTTTCCCCATCTCCATCGTGTTTGCATTTGAAGGAGGAGTACAGGGTCATCTTTGACATTGTTAGCAATGTCACCTTTGGTGTCCCTGCTGAAAATTATGTGTTGAATCAAAGGATTTGGAGGCCCATGATGGCTATTGATGCTGAGATGAAGGATGTTGACTGGGCAGAATTCTTCTTCGATGGAGTGAAGAGATGCATCAATATGTTCCCTCAGATTCCTCTACCAACTGACATGCAGCTAAGTTGGTTGCTTGAGCAGTCATTTCCTCGTCTGGTCTCTGAAGGGATTCCTTTGATGGGTTTTGACTTCTATCCCTTGAGGACTCATTTCCCAAATTGTGGTTGAGGAATGCTCGGAGCTCTCCTTCCTTTTGGCCTTCATATGACTCTTTGTTAGCTTTGCAAAAGAATATGCTGTATTTGATGATGTATGTACTCTTTTCTTGTAATTTCGGAGTTTGTAATCCAAAGTATGATAATGAACAATCATCTTTCAGGAATATCCTTATGGAAAGAATGAGAGCTAGGACTCATTCATCCACTTCAGCATCGAACTCCATTAATCCCAATTTCATAACTCTTTAATCTTGAATATGATAGACCCCAGTTAAGTGATAAAATGAAATAATGTGAGTCTAATCGTAGCGAATCACCATTCCCTGAAGGAGTTATCGTGATTCTCGAGCCATACGCTTGATTAGACTGGTGACTTCCTATCGTCACAACGCGTCCACTTCGAGGTGACGATTGAGTGTCCATCGCAGTGAATCATTACATTACTATTCTCGATGGATCAAATCGTCATAAATACTGTGTATATCAACCGTCTATAAATTGACGCTTCAGGCTCACGTTGCTTCATCCCAATCATCCTTTCCAATAATCCAAAAAGAATGTCTTCTCCTTCTTCAAGTATGCTGCACGGCGAACTCCCTGCTTCGTCTTACTCAAATCCAAATTCGCCATATTCTCCCACAGACCATTTGACTGTTAAGCGAAATCAAATCTTCTGTGAAGCTAACCTTCGTCTGTGCTATGCGGACGATCCTAGGGTTCCGAATGTGGTGAAGCAAAAGTTGGTGTCGTCGGGGATTGACAAGTACGTTACGGTTACCCCTCAGCATTTCCATAAGGAGCCGCTTCAGAAGTTTTTCAGCCAAGCGCAAGTGGAGGGTGAATCCATCTTTGGTTTTCTGAATGGCCGTTTGGTGAAATGGACTGCTGATTCCTTCGCAAGAGATTTCAGCTTACCCCAAGGCAACAGTTCTATTTTCGACTATCGCTCTGGTGATGTGGCGCCGGAGTACTCTTGTTGGAAGCGTTGGAAGAGAGGATATTGGGGCGAGTTCTCCACCACGGTGTCTCCGCTAGGTCTTCGTCCTGAGTACGGTATCCTGTATGACATTTGCAACGACAAAGTGAACAAAATGTATGCCGATGAGGAGTTGTCCCTTACTAAGGGTGTCTGGCAGGCGATGATGGTAGTCGATGATGGATGGCTCCATGCAAATTGGGCGAGGCTTGTGTTTGACCAGGTGAAGGATGTGGTCAACTGCTGGCCTAACACAGGGTTGCCAAATGGGATGCAGCTTAGCTGGCTGCTGGAGCGAACCTTTCCAGATCTTGCTATTGGCCGATCAACCCTTCGTCCATCCGACTTCTTCCCAAGGGATCCCCGTACTATTTGACATCTACTGTTGTTAGTCTGATGTATCGCTGTTTCTCCTTTTTTTTTTTATGTATGCTCCCTTCCCTTCTCTGTTTTCCATCCACTCCTTCTCCTCCTTTAATTTTAAAGGATGTAAGTTGATCGTTCTTCCACCAATCTAATATATGAGGGGTTATCTTTATTATCTGTATCTTCTGTGCAATATCTTGAGTATGCGTTGCAAAGAATCAATGGAATTTTGCTAGAGAAATCCGCAATAATGATCAGAACCGTTAACATTTGTAATGAGTTGTTAACTGTTCTGCTGTGAGATAAACAAATCTTCTGCTGAATAATCATGACTTCTCTGCTGAATGAATGAGTACTTTGTTTGCTGGAAATATTCGATAAATCTTCTGAGACAAGTCGAGTGAAGTACTCAGGTTCCATAGCATCTCCATACACCAAGTACTAAATCTTCATGAAATCCAGAAAGAATGAAAACCAAATTTCATTCATCCAAGGTCTCGTCTAATTCCATAAGACCCAATTTAATGCATAATTCCTTAAATCTTGACTCTGGGAGAGGTTTTGTAAAAATATCTGCAATTTGATCTTCAGTGCATATATACTTGACATCAATGTCCTTTTTCTCCTGATGATCTCGAATGAAGTGGTGACGGATATCAATGTGTTTTGTTCTGGAGTGATGAACAGGATTTTTTGTAATACACATGGCACTGTTGTTATCGCAATATATTGGCACACATTCAGGAGTAATTCCATAATCCTGTAATTGTTGTTTTATCCAGATAATCTGTGAACAACAACTAGCAGCCGCCACATACTCTGCTTCTGTGGTCGATGTGGCAACAGAGTGCTGCTTCTTGCTAAACAAGCTTATGAGCTTGTGTCCCAGAAATTGACATGTGCCACTGGTGCTCTTCCGGTCAATCTTGCATCCTCCGAAGTCTGAATCCGAGTATCCACTTAAAGAAAGGCTATCGGCTCTTGGATACCAGATTCCTAGTCCTTCCGTGCACTTCAAATAGCGAACAATCCTCTTAGCAGTATCAAAGTGTGTCTTCTTAGGATTGGCTTGATATCTTGCGCATAATCCAACAGCATAGGAAATATCAGGTCTGCTAGCAGTGAGGTATAGCAGTGACCCTATGATTCCTCGATACAGAGTAGGATTTATATCTTCTCCTTCTTTCTCAAGAGCAGCAATGCAGGTTGTGCTTATAGGAATTCGTAAACTCTTAGTCTTCTCTGGACAATACTTTGCAACAAGATCACGAGTATAATTCTTCTGGTGAATGAAGATTCCCTCTCTGGACTGTTGAACTTGTAATCCAAGGAGATAAGACATTTTTCCCATCATGCTCATTTGAAAGTTGCTGGTCATGAGATCGGAGAATCTATCACATAGATCTTGGTTCTTTGACCCAAAAATTATATCATCAACATATATTTGAACTAGCAGGATACTATCTCCATCTTTGATACGAAAGAGAGTTTGATCTATCCTCCCTTTCTGAAATCCATTAGATAGCAAGAACTTAGATAGGGTTCCATACCAGGCTCTTGGTGCTTGCTTCAGACCATATAGTGCCTTTTTGAGCCGGTAAACTTGATTGCCATGTTCAAATCCTGGAGGTTGTTCGACGTAGACTTCCTCCTTGAGTTCGCCATTAAGAAAAGCACTCTTCACATCCATTTGCATCACATCAAACTCGTGATACGTAGCATATGCTAAGAATAGGCGAATTGCTTCCAGTCTTGCCACTGGAGCAAACGTCTCATCATAGTCAATGCCCTCGCATTGTCTATATCCCTTGGCTACGAGTCTCACCTTATTTCTTACAACCGTGCCAGACTCATCCTTCTTGTTCTTGAATACCCACTTTGATGCTCTGGCCTGTCCACTAGTTCACACACATTGTTTCGTGTGAATTCTGTAAGTTCCTCTTGCATAGCATTCACCCAATCGGGATCTAGCAGAGCCTCTTCGACTTTCTTGGGTTCTTCACTTGAAATGTAGCAAGCTAACATTGCATTGGCATTTCCTCGCCTTGTTAGTAATGGATCATTAACATTTCCAAGAATTCCTTCTGGAGGATTAGCGCGTAACCAAGTAGGTCTAACTTGTGTTAGATTTTCAGCATCTGGTACTCCTTGATCGTCGTTTGCTAGAATATTCCCTTCGTCATTTGTCTGGTGCTCAGCATCGGGAATGTCAGCATTTCCTTCACCATTATTTGAAACTTTGCTATAGGATCTTTATGATCAAGAACCTCTTCGGTAGGTATTTCAGCAGCTGTCACCTCAGGAGTGGGAAACTCCGCGGCTGGTAACTCAACATTGTGTACTTCAGCATTCAAATGTTCTGCTTCGGTTTGGTCTGCTACAGCCTCCAACGGTGCAGCATTGGTTGTAATTGCATCAGCATCATCTTTAGCATCTCTTGCGGGATCTGGGATTTCCTCGTCGTCTTCATCGTTAATCACTTCTAGGATAGTTGATTTGGTTATGATGTGTGTAGGTTTGGCCTCAGCATGATCATTAGCATCACTGGCCTGGTCATCAGTTTGGTCCCCTGCTGCGTGCGTCTTGTTTGGATTGCAGTCATTCATAGACTTAGTCGGATCAATACTCATATTCTCGAAGGAATTTAGAAGTGTATGATCATTGACATCATTAGTCTCATGATTGCTAATCTTTTCTCCTATATTTTCACTGCGCACTAAAGTAGACTCATAAAAAATAATATTGCATGTTATTTCCACTATGCCAGTAATCTTATTTAATACCCTATAACCTTTATAAGTGGGATGTCCATAACCAAGGAGTACACCCTCGTCAGATTTAGGTGAAAAGGTATTAAGTTTAGATTTACTGTTATTGTGAATATAACATGTAGAACCAAAAGCACGTAGATGAGTTATGGAAGGCTTACGACCGTGGTACACTTCATAGGGAGTCTTGTTGAATCTGCTTGTGACAGCACTCCTATTTTGTGTGTAACAGGCCGTCATGACTGCTTCACCCCAGTATTTAGCAGGAAGTTTGGAGTCTGCTAACATTGATCGAACGGCTTCCTTCAGCGTCCGATTCGTTCTTTCTGCTAAACCATTCTATTGAGGGGTCCTTGCTGTAGATTTTTCATGTGATATTCCAGCTTCAGCACAAAAATCCATCAGCACTCCATTACAGAATTTTGTTCCATTGTCGGATCAAATTTGCTTTACAGTAACTTCTTTACTGTTCTGCTCTTTAAGAATCAATTCTGGCAGAATAAGCTTCACTTCGTTCTTTGTCTTTAGTAATCGCACCCATGTGTACCTGGAGAAATCATCAACCACCACTAGTGTATATAGACGTTTACTTACAGTGGGTGGTGTGACTGGACCAAAAAGATCCATATGAAGCAATTCCAGAACCCTTTGTGATGTCTCCTTTTCAGGATTTGTTTTGAAGGATGATTTGGTCTGTTTTCCTTGTTGACAAGATTTGCATACTCCTTCTTTGCGGAAGGTCTCATTTGGTAGACCTATAACAAGCTTATTTTTGGCAAGATGGTTAATAGTTTTGAAATTTAAATGATTGAACCTCTTATGCCGTAGCCATGTTGTCTCCTCCTTATTGAGAGCCAAAAAACAGGAATGTTGTTGACCGCTTTGCCAATCGACTATATATAATCCACCTTTGCGGATGCCTCGTAGTTTTACTTCTCCTGAAATAGCATCAGCAATAGCACAACCAGTATTTTTAAAAGATACAATATACTCGTTTTCACATAGTTGACTAATGCTAAGTAGATTATGCTTCAGGTTGGAGACGAGTGCTACGTTGACGATTTTTAAGCCATTCCTTTCAATGCAACCTCGTCCAACAACTTCTCCTTCACTGTTGTCTCCGAACTTGACCTTTGGACCGTTGAATATTCTCCTTATGTCTGAGAATAATTCTTCGTTTCCGGTCATATGAGCAGAGCAACCGCTGTCCAGGACCCACTCATTAGATATGCACGTTTCCGTAGGTATGGAGTCCTATTCCTGCAATCGAATCAAGTGAATTTAGGTACCCGTTTAGTGTCGGGTCCTGCAGGATTAGCGTGAAGCATAGTTCCTTTCGGAACCCACATCTTAGTGATTTTCAAGACTTTTGTCTTGGTTTCACTATTAAGCACTTTCTTGACCTTTGGTATAAAATTTCTATTTCTAGGTGAAAGAATATATTTAGCCGTCCTTGCCCTTAAAATAGAATGTGTAATGGGCTCAGGCTTTGTATAGACATTTCTTCTATGCGACGTATACTGCGAGTAATTGGGTCTCACAGCATTGTACTGTGCAGGCCTTCTCTGATGAAAATTAGGATGTACTGTCCTTGCGTTGAAATCAGAATGCTCAGTACCCCTTGAGTTGGTAGAGTAGGGTTTAGTGTATGCTCTAGGATTCCTCTGCTGAAGTCTATCAAATACTTGCCTATTTTTCATCACTTGATTCTTCTGCTGAGGCTTAGAGTTGCGTCCAGCATTTGTCCTTGGGATCCTCTGCTGAGGTCCATTGGATAAAGGCCTAGCAGACTCTGTCCTCTGCTGAGATCTAGCAGATGAATTATTAGCTGTCTTTGATGTAGACCTCTGCTGAGCTCCAACGGGCACATTTTGCTGAGGTTTATTCTTTGGTTTAGCTTCAGCAACCATAGTTTCAGCAGACACTACTCCTTTACCTTTTTCAGTAGAGCTATATCCAGCAGTTACAAACAAAATTGGATTCTTTTTAGAAGAATTGCCATTGAATTTTGACATTCTTTTTGATGATTCGCATCCAAGTCCAGACCTATCAGAGTGATGTCTTTGACTGCTTACAAGGGCATTGAGAGCAGCCTTGCTGGATGCATACATACAAATACAATCCTCTTTTGGTTTGTTATTTAATGCTTGATTTTCCTTTTCTAACGTTTGAAATTTTTCTGACAACTGTGAGAGATCTTCTTTTAATTTGAAAAATTCTTCACGTTCTAACCTCAGCCTCTCGACTTCCTCGGTTAAACTTGTAATGTGAAGTTTTAATGAGGCATTTTCTCCCACAATCTCATTTTTGATCTCATACATTTTTGCAAATTCTAATGATAGCTGCACTAAATAGTCTTCTTCGGAATCAAAATGTGATTCCTCCGATTTGTCTATAATTTGATTGCTAGATGAATTAGTGGAAAATACCTCTGTTTCCTCAGCAGCGAGAGCTGATTCATTGGTTTCCTCAGCATCGTTGTTCGCATCAGCAAATTGATCTTCAGTGATGTCTGCCATTAGTACGAACAAGGCATCTTCACTATCTTCTTCTTCTGATGAGCAGTAAAATTCTTCTTCATCAGCAATCTCTGTCCTGGTTAGCAGTGCTTTGGTTACGGCTTTAGCAGCGCGTCTTTCGAATCGTTGCTTCAGGCGATCTCGTTCTTCTTTGCTGATCTTTGGGCAATCATGCTTTAAGTGATCTGGAGAGCCACATTCAAAGCAATTTCTAATTTTTCACTCAGTTGAGCGGTTAGACGTTGATGAAGGAATTTCTTTCGCTTCCTTTTCAGCTTTTGCTTCATTTAGCATCCTCTGCATTTTCTTCATTTGTGCTTCCAGTTCATTGATCTTTAGATCAACTGCTTGTGTACCTGCACTGGAAGTTCCTTCTTTTGAGGGAGATGCTGGAGTAGATCTTTCTGGTTTATAGAAAGATCTTTTTGACTTGAATTTATTATAGTCCTTCTTAGCGAAGTATGCTAAGTCCTCAGCGTTCCCAACATACTTTGAAGAGGCTTGTGCTACAGCCGTTTCATTCTTCTTCGACTGTTGTATGATAAATTCATGGGCTTTAAGTTGAGCAAATACCTCAGATGTAGTCAAGCTGTTGAGGTCTTTTTCACTCAAACTTGTTACTTTCGCGAACCAGTCATCTCTCAGATATAGTTTGGAGATGATTTTATTGTTCATTTCTCCATTATCATACTTCTTTCCGAGACTCCTGAGTTCTCCAATTATTGTGTTGAAGCGTTCCTCCATGATTTGAATGGTTTCTCCTGCACACATTGAGAAAGATTCGTATTTGTCTACAGCTACCTGTAATTTGTTACGTCTCATTTGGTCCGTCTCCTGTGAAGACTCGCACACGTAGTCCCACATTTCCTTAGCAGTTTCAAGGTCAAGCGCCTTATCTTTCATCAGCTTTGGAAGTGAGTCAAGAATGTGTTTCTTTGCCACGTGCTCTAGTTGAGCTCTCTTTTTGTCTTCACTTGTGTATTCATCAAATGGTTTAGGAACCATTTCAGGTCTTGGAGGTCTTGGTTCTCCTCCAGCAGCATCATCAACATGTCCCAGTCCTACAAAAGTGTTAGCTTTCATAATCTGAATGGGACCTCTTACCAGTATGTCTGCCACCTCGGGGTGTATGCTCTGAAGTTGTATGAGAGCCATCTTCTTCCAAGATGAGAAGTTCTCTCTGTCATATTCTCCAAGGGAGTGGTTCATCATTTTGTATGCTCCTTGAATGGTTTCCTGACCTGAGTATATAAAAACAGGTACAAAAGTGCAAGGAAAAAGATAGATCTGGTCACGGGTGACTCAGAAACGGAGAGTCTGTTATGACCTCCGCTCTGATACCACTTGTTGGTCCCGAAATATCAGAGTCGTCGTGTTAGAAACTTAACACGAAATGCAGCGAAATAGATTAAAGTCTCTTGCACTTAATGTTGTCAACAAAATGTTTCTTAGCTCAAGTTGTTTCTTAAGTTTGCTTACAGATATACTCTAGCAACTCTGTTGCTAGGTTTTAAATCACGCTTTGAACAGTTAATTAATAAAACAGTAAACAAACACAAGATTTATAGTGGTTGGATCAAATAGATCTATGTCCACTCCTTAGCCGAATCGCTAAGAATTTCACTAGAAAAGTATACAGATTACAAGGAATCGCCTTTCCAGTTAAGTAGGCAGTGAGCTTTCGGCCTGGCTACTTGACAGCTATCCTCCGTGAGTCTGAACTTCTCTGAACAGAGCTCCGGCCAAGTCAAGGGCACACCTTCGTAAAACTTGTCCTTCGCTAGTGAGGCTTTTATAGTTTGCCTCTGAACTTAATGAATGTGTGGCTAACGCCCGTGAGAGTCACAACCTTTCCAAGAGTGACTGTTGGATTCTTTTCTGAAAGAAATGAATCCCAATGATTGAGATATCCTTGAATGTAATCAAGAATATCTTCAATGGAGTGTCAGTACTTCAATGAGCGACACTACAGGTTGTTGGGAGCCTTCAGATAGACTTTTAAGACGGCTCTCAACTGACTACTTTTTAAGGATCACTTTGTCAAGGGAATCATTAGCTTGAGCGTTCGTGAATGAGTAAAGTGATTAGAACACTTGTAGATTTGTAAAAGCAGTAGTCTATCCAGTTCTTGAATCTGCCCTTTTATAGTTGGAGATTCAAAACTTGAATCTCCATACCCGTTAGACACAACGGCTTCTTTCTCCAAGAATGGATTAACTTGATAGAACGCCTTTCTGAGTAGAGATGTACTTCCCACACTACTTAGCGAAAGTCTCGTCCCTTGTGCGTCCTTTTTGTCAGAGTCGCAGTCCGGCTTCAATTTTGCTAAAGGTATATTCCTTGAGATCGTTTGACTTGTGTTATATGTGAATCTTCATTGATTCGCTGAAAGATCCGAATGCTAACTCCTTAGCATTCTAGTAATCTTTTCAGCCAAATGCTGGCGATCCTTGTTCGCTTGTTTCTCTAGCATCTTGTGAGTTGGATGCTGACTCCATCTGCTCGTTGTCTGCTAGGGATTCTTCATAGCATACTAGTCTATTACAACTCAATATATAACTTATACAGGACTTTACAAGTTGTATTAGACTCTCTAGATTTCAGCAAATGATCGACCAAATTAAATAAGGTTTGATCCAACAAAACCTTTTACAAATAAGTCCTAAGGAAGAATTTAGGGATAATTCCCAACATCAGCAGTGTCAATCTTCTTAATTTACACATCGCCCCTCGATATGATTTCTCGTATGATATGGTACTTTCTCTCTATGTGTTTGCTTGCCCTGTGAGACCGCGGTTCCTTTGAGTTTGCCACTGCACCAGAGTTATCACAATAAATTGTGATGCTCCTGGGCAAACTCGGAATCACACCCAACTCTAAAAGGTAGTTCCTGAGCCATACCCCCTTTTTCGAGGCTTCGGAGGCGGCGACATATTCCGCCTCCATGGTGGAGTCAGCTATGCATTTGTGCTTTGAGCTCCTCCAAGATATAGCTCCACCTCCCAGGGTAAACACATATCCCGAGGTTGATTTCTACTCATCCTGGTCCCCTTGGAAATCAGACTCCGTATAACCCGCAGGGCACAAATCCTCACCTTGATAAACTAGGCAAAAATTCCTAGTTCTTTTCAAGTACTTGAGGATATGCTTTACAGCAGTCCAGTGCGCCTGTCCAGGGTTAGACTGATATCTTGCTACCATGCCAACGACATAACAAATATCAGGCTTGGTACACAACATCGCATACATGAGACTACCCACCGCTGAAGCGTATGGTAAAAGACTCATCTCGTCTTTCTCCCGCTGTGTCTGAGGACACAGCCCACTAGAAAGACGAACGCCATGATGGAAAGGTAGCAAACCTTTCTTGGCAAGTTGCATGCTGAACCGGGCTATCACAGTATCCACATAGGATGCCTGAGATAAGCTCAACATTCTTCTCTAACGATCTCGTAAGACCTTAATTCCAAGAATGTAGCAAGCTTCTCCCAAATCCTTCATTTGGAACTGTTCGGATAACCAAACCTTGATTTCCGACATCACTCCCTCATTCTTTCCAAATAGGAGTATGTCATCAACGTATAGTGCAAGGAAAACCACGCTTCCATTGACACAAAGTCGGTAAACACAACTTTCATTTTCAAACTATGCAAATCCATAGGATTTAATCACATCATTGAAACGTAAGTTCCACTACCTTGAAGCTTGCTTAAGTCCATACGAGGACTCCCTAAGCTTCCAGACAAGATGTTCTTCACGTTTGATATGTAACCCTCGAGTTGCTGCATATAGATGTCCCTACCTTCTTCAAGGTAACCGTTTAGAAAAGCGGTTTTGACATCCATTTGCCAGATCTCGAGGTCCATATGCGCAGCTATGGTTAGGAGTATCCGGATGGATTCGAGCATGGCTACAGGTGAAAAGGTTTTGTCATAGTCAATGCCCTCTTTCTGACTATAACCCTTTGCCACCAGCCTGGCTTTAAAAGCCGTGATCTTTCCATCCGCTCATTTCTTTCTCTTGAATACCCATTTCCACCATAAGGCCATAAAGCCATCCGACAAATCAGTTTTCTGGTATACATCCATAGCAGTTATGGATTCAATTTCAGAATCCATGGCGACACGCCATTTGGCAACATCCTTGTCCTGCACTGCCACTTCACAAGTCAGTGGGTCAGAGTCCTCATGTCCGTCTTCCGGGCTCAAGTCCGAAGACTCACCCATGAACATGTACCTTTCTGGCTGGAAAATAACTCTCCCACTACGACGAGGCATCGGTGTCGTGTCAGTAGTAGGTGCAGTAACTTGTGGTTCTGCACCTTGCACTGAAGAACGTGTCTGTGGTGCTGTACCTCTCACAAGTGCACCCACATCTACACGTTCCCCTTCCCTTGGAATCGCATTCTCATTCTCAATTTCTTGAAGAACGATATCACTCCTTGACCTGTGATTACTCACATACTCGTCCTCCAAGAATCTAGCGTTGGTGCTAACAACGACTCTTTGACTCAGAGGACAGTAAAAGTATCCACCTTTCGTTTGCCTGGGATACCCTATGAACAACATTACTTTTGATCTGCTTTCTAACTTATTAGGTTCCTTCGACAGTACTTGTGCCGGACAACCCCATAATCTAAACTTGCACAAACTCGGTTTGCAACCAAGGAAGAGCTCAGAAGGTGTCTTAAGAACTGATTTAGAAGGCACGACATTTAGCACGTAAGCTGTTGTTTCCAATGCGTAGCCCCAAAACGAAATTGGTAAGTTTGCATAACTCATTATTGATGTTACCATCTCTAGAAGAGTCTTTTTTCTTCTTTCAGCTACACCGTTTTGCTGGGGAGTACCCGGTGCAGTCCACAGGGATGTAATCCCATTTTCTGACAAATACTACAGGAACTCGTTACCGAGGTATTTGCCACCGCGGTCAGATCGCAGTGACTTGATAGTTTTCCCGATCCTCTTTTCTACCTCAGCCTTGAACTCTTTGAATTTCTCAAAGTATTCAGATTTGTAGCGAAGCACGTAAACGTATCTGTACCTTGAGTAATCGTCAATGAAAGTGACAAAGTACTCATACCCTCCACGAGCCTGCGTGGACATCGGTCCACATAAGTCAGAATGGATCAATTCCAACACTTCCTCTACTCGAGACTGACTGGCCTTGAAAGGCCTAGTTGACATCTTGCCCTCGAAGCAGGATTCACAGACTTGATAAGGTACAACCCGGACTAAGTCCAATGTACCGTCATATGCAAATCTATGAATCCGCTTCAAGCAGATGTGACCCAGTCTCAAGTGCGAGAGATATGTAAGATCCTCATGAGAAGAAGTAAGTTTTCTCTTTCTAGGATTATCAATTACGTATGAATTACATGCAATATAAAGGACATATTTGATCGAAGTAACATAAAGAGTATAAATCAACATTGCATTATGAATGACATTGTTATCGCCAATGATTGAAATCACAAATAACAAACATCCATAGAAAGTTGATAAAATTCATCCTGCCGATAAACTACGGCCCATAAACAAACTCTTAAATGTACTTAATTCATCAAAAATATAAAGAAAAGAAAACTCCATGAAGCTCCGTCATAAAACGTTGCCTTCATCCTGGTATCTTCTTGCCATCACTCAACAGCCTTGTCGACACGGTCCCCTGCAAAGTACAACAACATGATCAACAAGTCAGTGCTTACAGCTCTAGAAGAGCAACAACGGACTCTAATCATGCTTACAGTTATACATGCAAATGACATACCTTGTCTAGCTTTGTTGGCTTGACTATCTTTCCTCCAATGTCCTTTCTTACCACACCTGAAGCACCTGTCCCTGTCAGTCGCCACTTTAGGCTTTTTCCCAGCCCCACCATCCTTCACAGGTGTTTTCTTGGCCCACTTCTTAATCCCTTTCTTCCGCTTCATACTTTTCGGTACATTAGAGAGATTACCAGAAGTGGCCAAGGCAACCTTCTGAGGGTTCAAGACTGATTCTGCTGCCATCAAGTCATTGTGCAACTCGTTAAGAGTATACTCTTTCATGTTCATGACAACATTCAGCCTAAAACTCTCAAAGGACTTAGGTAGAGAGTTCAGTATGATATCGACCTTAGCCTCAGCGTCGATACCTCCACCATGCACAGTTAGCTCATCCATGAGGTGATTCATGGTAACTACGTGCTCTCTCATTGAGGTGCCATCAATCATTTTCTTACTCACGATTTCCCTCATGAGATTGAATCTGACGGCTCTATCAGTTTCCCCATAGGTCGCCTCTAGACTCGTCATGATGTCATAGGCATCCCTATGGTGATGATGTTGCTACTGTAAGACTTTCGACATAGTGGTCATCATGTAGCACTTGACTACATTGTTAGATTTCTCCCACTTGTTATAAAAGTCTATATCCATTTGACTGGATTCAGCAGTTGGCACTTCGAGACGAAGTACTTTCAATAGGTTGTAACGTAGGCTTTTTTGTGAAAGGTAGGGAAATATGACTAAGTGACTCAAAATCAACTAAGTGTGTCCACCTCATCAATGTTAATTCACCATTTTAAGACATCTACCATTCTCCTTTTATTTTACAATACCAATCAAGACTCTTCTTTTTTTTTCAAGCTCTCTTTTTTTTTCTTAACCAACTAAAGATTTCTTATCCTCTTATAATTCTTTGTTTCACCTCAACTTATAGACAAGAAGGAATCCAAAATTTCACTCATAGACAAGTACAGAAACCAAGGACTCAAAGGCTACCTCTTGAACAATAATCATCAATCTACCCTTTATTTCGCCCGACTCTTATAGACAAGAAACAAATCACCTGTTTATAGCACTTCTCATAGACAAGATGGACTACAATGCTTCTCTTTCACTTATAGAAAAGAAAGAAAAGTAACACGCTCAAAGGGGCTTAACTAAGGATAAATCATTATAAGGGACAGTGTTTAGGAAATTGGGTAAACAAAGATGGCCTAATATCATCTCCTAAACTTGTGCACACTATGCAGTCTCAACACAGAAAATAAGCAAGTTCTAGAGAAATTAAAACACACATTTGAATCTCACATCAAACAAAAGAAAGACTCAAATTTCTCACACAAGGGTGCAATTTTGTTCTTCCATCGTAAACATCAAATCAAAACCCAATTCATCATGTAAGTGCAAGTTTCAAAATCTAACCCTTCATGTGGTATTCTACATTCATAGGCTACTTCAATCACAATCCCTATCAATTCAAACTATCTAAAGATCAATCTTCAATCGCAAATTGCGTTCAGAAGAGACAATGTTCAAAAACTCAACTCAAACAGTTTGAAAAAT
Organism: Plectranthus barbatus; assembly: GCA_026898455.1. NCBI lineage: Eukaryota > Viridiplantae > Streptophyta > Magnoliopsida > Lamiales > Lamiaceae > Plectranthus > Plectranthus barbatus. Next base: position 205,479 of record JAPKLW010001232.1, read on the forward strand.
CTATGCAGAATTTAACTAAAAAAACTTGCATGCAAAAATTTAAATATGCAAAGCAAAATAAAAGGGTTCTAAATTCTTGTCCACATCCACCCAAACTTAATTCACTCAAAGAGTGGGAAAAGTTTGAGAATCAGACAAAAATTTAAAACACGTACCTGGTGGTTGATCTCAAACATCAACTTTTTTATTTCCCGGAGCTTCCAAACTCGCGCAATGTTGAATTAGTGGCTGCTGGCACTAACCGTCGATTGATGCAGGGTTGCGTCGATCGACATGAAGCCTTCTTGTCGACCCCTCTGTGGATCGAAGTCTAACAACGTCGGCTTATTGGCATCAATCGACGTAGTGTTGCATCGATCGATGCTGGGTAATTTTTTTTTAACATAAATGTAAATACGGAAAGTAGAATAGATAAAAGATAAAATATTCCTCCTTTTGTCCACATCCCCCCAAACTTATTTCCAACTCTTAAGTAGGAAACAATTTGAGAATCAGAAAAAAGGGGAGGAATATACCTGGCAGTTGATCTTAGACATCAACTTTTTATCATTGGATGCTTCGGAACTCGAGCGGCGTGAATTTTTGGCGGCTAGCACTTTGCGTCGACCAACGCAGGCCTTCTTTGGTCGATGGAACCCTTCTTGTCGAATCCTTTCACGGGTCGAAACATAACACATCGTCGGGCTCGACTTCGATCGACACCAGACTGCGTCGATCAAGGCGAGTGATCCTCGCTTTTCTCTTATTTTTTTTAATTTATTTTTTTTACTGCAAAATCAAAAGCAAAAAATAAAAAATAAAATATATAATATATAATATAACTCAATCAAAAAATCCTCAACAGAATTAGTAACAGACGCTAAATCTATCTATTCCCCGACAACGACGCCAATTTGATCACTAATATTTCTACCAGATTAATTGCCAATATAATGATCAAATAAATTTATACTCAAATGTCGAACCCACAGAGAAAAGATATGCGAAATAGTCCTATGTACTAAAACACAGTTTCAGATTAATTATTTGAGTACTTCAAAATCAAGTTTTGTTTATTAAACTAGGCAGAGAAAATAAAATATAAACTTAAATTAAATAAAACGAAACACAAATCCTTGGGAAGAAATCTTATTATGCATAACAAGTAAAAACCATAGAATTTAACAGGTGGAATACTGCAATAATGCTATATTTCCGTGTTTGGCAAATATAACGTAGATTACTAATTAGTGACTATCTCTGCTCGGTCTCAAGTACACCAAATTAGTCAATCTGATAAGCAAATCAGTTTAATTCCTACAGTCTAGTGCATCTTTTTGGATAGTGTAGAGTGTATCATGCATTTCTAATCCCACTATCAATATCCACCTCTCGGTCCTTCTATCAATAGCTAGACATCTAAATTAATCGTCACCTCTCGGTCCTTGAATTAATCTAAAATTATAAAATAAACACAGGAATCATGAACCTAATTAACTAATCCTAAACATGCATTCAAAATAATATCAAACCCTAGAAATAAAAGACATAATTAAAATAAAATAAATTTGCATTAAAAATAAAAACATAAATTCAAATGTGCATAAAATAAATAGAATCCTAACTGCATAGATTGAGGTTGAGAAGCATATATGAATTAATATTCATATAGGGAGTGAAATACACTGAATAAACTAATCTAGGGGGTATTTATAGTGTTTGTATGAACCCTATAGGAAATAGGATTAGATTTGATGTATATCCATATCTCCATGTCCTACAATGAGTATATCTTTAATCTTGAGTCTTCAGGGTTTCTAGTATGATATATCTCTTCAATTTTGACCGAATCTCGCCCACGATTCGTGAAATCCGTCCAGAATCTCGCCAAACTCGTCTGCATCGATCGACGCGGGTCTTGCATCGATCGACGCGCGTGTTTCCACCCGTCGGTCGACGTTGATTTGCACGATCTCACGGTTTTGGCCATAACTTCCTCTCCCGAACTCCAATTGACCCGATTCCAGTTGCGTTGGAAAGATAATTCGAAGCTCTATCCATTTCCATGCTCCAAGAGCCCGAATTACTTGTGTGGAGAAATCCTTCACTGCTACTCTTGCCCGTCACTGCTTTCGGAACGGAGTTTCGGTGAATTCAACCTCAAACCTGCAAAAATACACCACTACAAGCGCAATACCCTCCTAGAGTGATTCATGCAATAAAAATAACAAAAAAAATGAAAATGCAACGAAAAACAAAGATAAATCAAACCAATAATGAGTGAAAATATGAACTCATCAATCCCCCAAATTTGAATATTTGATTGTCCTCAATCAAAAGAAAAGAATAAATCTCAACTTCATGTAATCGAAGTGCGCAATGCCTCACGAGATTCGTCACAATCCAAGTATGAAATATCCACAAGCACAAACAATCCAAATCAAGTTAGAAAATCAATAAACTTTGGAACAACCTCACAAGAAAACTGTTTCACTCATCACTCAAGTGTTTATGGGTTTAAATGAAAGAACTCACAATATGTATGAAGAAATTTCTACCATAGGCTTGCAAATTTTCTAATATCTCCACTGCTAGAATGTGTACACAAGCCTAGAATTAAAAAGGACTTTCAATAGGTTGTAACGTAGGCTTTTTTGTGAAAGGTAGGGAAATATGGCCAAGTGACTCAAAATCAACTAAGTGCGTCCACCTCATCAATCTTAATTCACCTTCTTAAGACATCTATCATTCTCCTTTTATTTTACAATACCAATCAAGACTCTTCATTTTTTTTTTCAGGCTCTCTCCCTTTTTTTTTCTTAACCAACTAAAGATTTCTTATCCTCTTATAATTCTTTGTTTCACCTCAACTTATAGACAAGAAGAAATCAAAAATTTCACTCATAGACAAGTACAGAAACCAAGGACTCAAAGGCTACCTCTTGAACAATAATGATCAATCTACCCTTTATTTTGCCCGACTCTTATAGACAAGAAACAAATCACCTGTTTATAGCGCTTCTCATAGACAAGATGGACTACAATGCTTCTCTTTAACTCATAGACAAGAAAGAAAAGTAAAAGGCTCAAAGGGGCTTAACTAATGATAAATCATTATAAGGGACAATGTTTAGGAAATTGGGTAAACAAAGATGGCCTAATATCATATCCTTAACTTGTGCACACTATGCAGTCTCAACACAGAAAATAAGCAAGTTCTAGAGAAATCAAAACACACATGTGAATCTCACATCAAACAAAATAAAGGCTCAAATTTCTCACACAAGGGTGCAATTTTGTTCTTCCATCGTAAACATCAAATCAAAACCCAATTCATCGTGTAAGTGCAAGTTTCAAAATCTAACCGTTCATGCGGTATTCTACATTCATAGGCTACTTCAATCACAATCCCTATCAATTCAAACTATCTAAAGATCAATCTTCAATCGCAAATCGCATTCAGAAGAGACAATGTTCGAAAACTCAACTCAAACTGTTTGAAAAATCTATGCAAAATTTAACTAAAAAAACGTGCATGCAAAAATTTAAATATGCAAAGCAAAATAAAAGGGTTCTAAATTCTTGTCCACATCCGCCCAAACTATTCACTCAAAGAGTGGGAAAAGTTTGAGAATCAGAAAAAAATTTAAAACACGTACCTGGTGGTTGATCTCAGACATCAACTTTTTTATTTCCCGGAGCTTCCAAACTCGCGCGACGTTGAATTAGTGGCTGCTGGCACTTTACGTCGATAGATGCAGGGCTGCATTGATCGATGTGAAGCCTTCTTATCGACCCCTCCGTGGATCGAAGTCTAACAACGTCGGCTTCTTGGCGTCGATCAACGTAGTGTTGCATTGATCGATGCTGGGTAATTTTTTTTTAACATAAATTTAAATACGGAAAGCAGAATAAATAAAAGATAAAATATTCCTCCTTTTGTCCACATCCCCCCAAAATTATTTCCAACTCTAAAGTAGGAAACAGTTTGACAATCAGAAAAAGGGGAGGAATATACCTCGCAGTTGATCTTAGACATCAACTTTTTATCCTTGGAGGCTTCGGAACTTGAGCAGCGTGAATTTTGGGCGGCTAGCACTTTGCATCGACCAACGCAGGCCTTCTTTGGTCGATGGTAGCCTTCTTGTCGACTCCTTCCACGGGTCGAAGTATAACACGTCGTCGGGCTCGACTTCGATCGATGCCAGGCTGCGTCGATCAAGGTGAGCGATCCTCGCTTTTCTCTCTTTTTTTTTAAATTTATTTTTTTACTGCAAAATCAAATGCAAAAAATTAAAAATAAAATATATAATATATAATATAACTCAATCCAAAAATCCTCAACAGAATTAGTAACAGACGCTAAATCTATCTATTCCTCGGCAACGACGCCAATTTGATCACTAATATTTCTACCAGATTAATTGCAAATATAGTGGTCAAATAAATTTATACTCGAATGTCGAACCCACAGAGAAAAGATATGCGAAATAGTCCTATGTACTAAAACACAGTTTTAGATTAATTTTTTGAGTACTTCAAAATCTGGTTTTGTTTATTAAACTAGGCAGAGAAAATAAAATATAAACTTAAATTAAATAAAACGAAACACAAATCCTAGGGAAGAAATCTTATTATTCATAACAAGTAAGAACCAATTAATTTAACAGGTGGAATACTGCAATAATGCTATATTTCTTTATTTGGCAAATATAACGTAGATTACTAATTAGTGACTATCTCTGCTCGGCCTCAAGTACACCAAATTAGTCAATCGGATAAGCAAATCAGTTCAATTCCTACAGTCTAGTACATCTTTTTGGATAGTGTAGAGTGTATCATGCATTTCTAATCCTACTATCAATACTCACCTCTCGGTCCTTCTATCAATAGCTAGACATCTAAATTAATCGTCACCTCTCGGTCCTTGAATTAATCTAGAATTATAAAATAAACACAGGAATCATGAACCTAATTAATTAATCCTAAACATGCATTCAAAATAATATCAAACCCTAGAAATAAAATACATAATTAAAATAAAATAAACTTGCATCAAAAATAAAAACATAAATTCAAAAGTGCATAAAATTAATAAAATCCTAACTATAGAAATTGAGGTTGAGAAGGATATATGAATTAATATTCATTTAGGGAGTGAAATCCACTGAATAAACTAATCTAGGGGGTATTTATAGTGTTTTTATGGGCTTTACAAGGCTGAATCCTATAGGAAATAGGATTAGATTTGATGTATATCCATATCTCCATGTCCTACAATGAGTATATCTTTAAATTTTGAGTCTTCAGGGCTTATAGTATGATATATCTCTTGAATTTTGACCAAATCTCGCCCAAGATTCGTGAAATCTGTCAAGAATCTCGCCAAACTCGTCTGCGTTGATCGACGCGAGTCTTGCATCGATCGATGCGCGTGTTTCCACTCATCGGTCGACGTCGATCTGCGCGATCTCATGATTTTTGTCATAACTTCCTCTCCCGAACTCTAATTGACCCAATTCCAGCTGCGTTGGGAAGCTAATTCAAAGCTCTATCCATTGCCATGCTCCAATAGCCCGAATTCAGTGTGTAGAGAAATCCTTCACTGCTACTCTTTCACGTCACATCTTTCGGAATGGATTTTCGGTGAATTCGACCTCAAACCTGCAAAAATACACCACTACAAGCGCAATACCCTCCTAGAGTGACTCATGCAATAAAAATAACAAAAACAAATGGAAATGCAATGAAAAACAAAGATAAATCGAACCAATAATGAGTGAAAATATGAACTCATCAGTGCCTGAACTTAATCAGCCTGCAGGACTATAAATGTTATTGAGCTCCACAGGAAATGTCCCCATCCTATTACTCGGATATGGTTACCTAAACCCAGTCTCAGGCAGTACTACACAAACTGCTGTTACCCAAGATGCGGATATACGAGCACGTTACTCAGGCTCTCCACCATGGCAAGTCAAAGCAACAGTCAATCCCTGCAAACCCCTGAACCTTCGTTAGGGTTTAGAGTCAATCAATACTGAGATCTTGTATTCGCTGATGTCAGACAGACAAATACATCTCACTGCGGTCCATCAATACGCCACCCCTGCGTACCAGCATGTCAAGTAACCAAGATAGACTACTTATTCCGACAATGCCGACGTATCCTGATACACTGTCTCGGCTGTGATTAGGTTTATGTCTCACTAGGTCGAGTGATCATACTGTCTTCTGCGATCTACAACACGCCGTATGATCGTCCCTATCGGTGAGATAAGAGGATTCCATTGTTCATACATGTAGTTTGTTTTACAGATAGGAGAATTAAATTGTTGTATACTCATTATAATAAATGCTTTCAGTATACAAAACCCATCATAAGTAAGCAACGAGAATGCTGATGAAGGAGCTCTAGCAATCTACGGAGACATTCAACGTATAACAGTAGTCAGCAGATGATAATTAATTAGCAATCAGCAATCAGCAATCAAGCGAAAGATCACAAAGCCAAATATCAGACGGATATATTACAAGTTACAAGAAGAACAAACCAATCAAGAGGATGGAATAATCATCATGAAAAAAGGGGTTCAGACCTACAAAGGATCCGTTCTGACAAGAGACGGCTAAAGATAGATGCTACGCCAATTAGAGACGAAGGGACTTGAAGAGTCTTTGTCCACCGCAGAGAAAGGAAGCATGCAGATAAGCGAGCATTCCCTTTGAGTCTAACAGATAAGATTCAAACGGCTGTTTGAATCTTCACCTATAAATAGGTGTGATCCTTATTTGATTCAAAGGTTCGCAATTTTGTATATACAAAAGAAAACAAAAGAGATCAAACTTATTCTCTCTGTCATGCGAACTCATCCGAGCAAACTACTTAATCGAAGCTTTTCACAAGCTTTCATAATAGAAGCTCGAAGACTTGTGATGTTTATCTTTGAAAGGTAACATTGGGATTCTCTCTATTCCAGAAAGAATCTAGCAGTCACTATTGCGGTGCAAGAGTGATTCGTACGGGCTATGCCAACACAAGGATTGGTTCCAGGAAGAACTATAAAACTCCCAGTAGTCGACGTCTGAAGAGAAGGGAGGTTTGTACTCACTCTAAGGAATGACACCAATTGAAGATTGCAGATCGATGTTCCTGAAGGTGCGCGCTGACCAGACGGAGGAGCTGCTCAACGTTAGTGATCAGGCCTGACCATTTACTCATTCTTCTAGTAAAATTTTCAGTCAGAGGACTGGAGAGTGGGCGTAGAAAAATTGTTCGAACCACTATAAAAATCCTTGTGTCATTTACAGCTTTGCTACATTATTTTATTTGCTGGTTAAATCATTTGAAACTCAACACACCAAGTGTTGTAGCATAAACTGCAATCAATCTAACAATAACACGAGCTAAAACATTTAGATAAACACTTACTAAGTCGAGACCTTAGCAGGACACGTGCAAGATAAACATTAGTACTTCTGCTGCATATATCATAACTCTGATCGGGGACCAACAATAATTATTAAAAATGATCAGCTCGAAAGTGCTCGAAAATGCACCGGTAAAAAAATTTGAAAATTCGCAAATTGAAAAACTATTTCAAAATTTGATTTTTATGGTTGAAACATGTTTCTATATGTAAAATAGTACGTGTTTAGGGTTTCCACTGTTGGAATTAGTTCAAAATTGTCAAAAATGACCAGCTCGAAAGTGCAAGAAAATTCACCGGTACAAAATTTTGAAAAATCACAAATTGTAAAACTGTTTTTAAAGTTGATTTTTATGGTTGAAACATGTTTCTAGATGTATAAAAGTAAGTGTTTAGGGTTTCCAATGTTGAAATTAGTACATAATTGTTAAAAATGACCAGCTCAAAAGTGCACGAAAATTCACGGGTACAAAATTTTGAAAAATCACAAATCAAAAAATTGTTTCAAAAGTTGATTTTTATGGTTGAAACATGTTTCTAGATCTATAAAAGTAAGTGTTTAGGGTTTCCATTGTTGTAATTAGTTCAGAATTGTAAAAAATAACCAGCTCGAATGTGCACGAAAATTTACCGGTACAAAATTTTGAAAAATCGCAAATAAAAAAACTGTTTCAATATTTGATTTTTATGGTTGAAACATGTTTCTAGATGTATAAAAGTAAGTGTTTAGGGTATCAAATTTTGTAATTAGTTCATAATTGTTAAAAATGACCAGCTCGAAAGTGCACGAAAATTCAACGGCACACAATTTACAAAATTTGCAAATTGATAAACTATTTCAAAAGCTGATTTTTATGGTTGAAACATGTTTCTAGATGTATAAAAGTAAGTATTTAGGGTTTCCACAGTTTTAATAAGTTCAGAATTGTAAAGAATGACCAGCTTGAAAGTGCACGAATATTCACCGATACAAATTTTAGAAAAATTGCAAGTCGAATTTTTTTTTCAAAAGTTGATTTTTATGGATGAAACATATTTCTCGATGTGTAAAAGTAAGTGGTTAGGGTTTCCACTGTTGTAATTAGTTCAGAATTTTTAAAAATTACCAGCTAGAAAGTGCACGAAAATTCACCGTTACAAAATTTTGAAAAATCGCAAATCAAAAAATTGTTTCAAAAGTTGATTTTTATGGTTGAAACATGTTTCTAAATGTATAGAAGTAAGTGTTTAGTGTTTCCACTATTGTGATTAGTTCAGAATTGTAAAAAATGACCAGCTCCAAAGTGCATGAAAATTTACAGGTACAAAATTTTTAGAAATCGCAAATCAAAAAACTGTTTCAAAAGTTGATTTTTATGGTTGAAAAAAGTTTCTAGATGTATAAAAGTAAGTTTTTGGGATTTCCACTGTTGTAATTAGTTCTTAATTGTTGAAAATGACCAGCTCGAAAGTGCACTAAAATTCACCGATACAAAATTATGAACAATCGCAAATTGAAAAACTGTTTCCAAAGTTGATTTTTATGGTTGAAACATGTATCAAGATGTATAAAAGTAAGTGTTTAGGGTTTCCACTGTTGTATTTAGTTCAGAATTGTCAAAAATGACCAGCTCGAAAGTGCACGAAAATTCACCGGTACAAAATTTTGAAAAATCGCAAATCAAAAAATTGTTTTAAAAGTTGATTTTTATGGTTGAAACATGTTTTTAGATCTGTAGAAGTAATTGTTTTGTGTTTCCACTGTTGTGATTAGTTCAGAATTGTAAAAAATGACCAGCTCAAAAGTGCATGAAAATTCACCGATACAAAATTTTGAAAATTCGCAAATCAAAAAACTATTTCAAAAGTTGATTTTTATGGTTGAAACAAGTATCCAGATGTATAAAATAAAGTGTTTAAGTTTTCCACTACTATAATTAGCTCTTAATTATTGAAAATGACCAGCTCGAAAGTGCACTAATATTCACCGTTACAAAATTTTGAAAATTCGCAAATCAAAAACTGTTTCCAAAGTTGAATTTTATGGTTGAAACATGTATTTTGATGTATAAAAGTAAGTGTTTAGGGTTTCCACTATTGTAATTAGTTCAGAATTGACAAAAATGACCATCTCGAAAGTGCAGGAAAATTCACCGGTAATCAAATTATTTTTTTAAAAGTAGATTTTTATGGTTGAAACATGTTTCTAGATGTATAGAAGTAATTGTTTAGTATTTCTACTTTTGTGATTAGTTCAAAATTGTGAAAATTGACCAGCTCGAAAGTGCATGAACATTCATCGGTACAAAATTTTTAAAAATCGCAAATCGAAAAACTGTTTCAAAAGTTGATTTTTCTGGTTAAAATGTGTTTTAGACGTATAAAAGTAAGTATTTGGGCTTTCTACTGTTGTAATTAGTTCTTAATTTTTAAAAATGGCCAGCTCGAAAGTGCACTAAAATTCACCGATACAAAATTTTGAAAATTCGCAAATTGAAAAAATGTTTCAAAAGTTGATTTTTATGGTTGAAACAAGTATCCAGATGTATAAAAGAAAGTGTTTAGGTTTTCCACTACTGTAATTTGTTCTTAATTGTTGAAATTGACCATCTCGAAAGTGCACTAAAATTCACCGATACAAAATTTTAAAAATTCGCAAATTAAAAAACTGTTTCCAAAGTTGATTTTTATGGTTGAAACATGCATCAATATGTATAAAAGTTAGTGTTTAGGGTTTCCACTGTTGTGTTTAGTTCAGAATTGTAAAAAATGATCAGCTCAAAAGTGCACGAAAATTCACCGGTACAAAATTTTGAAAAATCACAAATCAAAAAATTGTTTTAAAAGTTGATTTTTATGGTTGAAACATGTTTCTAGATGTATAGAAGTAATTGATTAGTGTTTCTACTATTGTGATTAGTTCAGAATTGTAAGAAATGACCAGCACGAAAGTGCACGAAAATTCACCGGTATAAAATTTTGAAAAATCGCAAATCAAAAACTATTTCAAAAGTTGATTTTTGTTGGGAAAATATTCCTGAATTACCCGTAGGAGCACAATGTAAAAGGTTTTGTTGGATCAAACCTTAGTAGAAGGTCGATCATTGCTGAACCTTAGCATAGCTTAGCAACTTATGTAATGTCCTGTATAGGGTAATCATCGAGTTGTAATAGAATAGGTTGCTTGAAAGAATCTCAGCAGACATCAGAAAGAACAAGAAAGGAAAAGGAAACCAGTGTTAGCAGAATGCTGAGGAGTCAACATCTGATAATACGATACAGGCTGCTAAAGGCGTTAGCAAACAGAAAAGCAGAAGAACATTTGCTGAGCATCAAAACCAGAAGTATGCTGGAAGATATCCAGCATCCCGTTCCAACAAAGGCACAGCAAAGCAAATCTCAACTACTACACCGCCACTTTGACCAACACGCGAAGATTAGATCTGTCAGAAGTAGGACAGAAAAGCCTGTACGGAGACAGAAAAGTTGGTAAAAAGTTACTTGCATTTAAGTAGAAAGATCCGTTGTGTCTAACGGATCTGCCGACTCAAACTTCGAGAAGACAACCATAAAAGGGAAGTCAAAGGAAGATGCAGGAGCTGCTCACTCTCAAACGCAAACATATGCACAAAAGTTTCCAAATAGAAACAAAAAACCCAGAGAGCAGTTCAGTTGAAAGGCATAACACCGAGATATCTAAAAGCCTTTTAACGTCTTGAGTGTTCCACCACATATCTGACACTCATCTGAGGAATTTTTGAAGGATTCAAGAATCTTCAATCATTGGGATCACTTTCGTTATAGAAAGTATCCAGCAGTCAGTTTCTCGAGAAAAAATTGATTAATACGGGCACTAAAGCCGAAAACAAAGGATAGTTTGGAAGAGTCTATAAAATCTTCCACACGTGGTAAAGGCGAGTTTTACGAAGGTGCGCCCTTGACTCAGCTGGAGCCACACCTGAAAGGTTCGGAGTATCGGAAGATAGCCGTGAAGCAGACAGACCAGACGACGGCTGAATGCTTTACAGGGAAGGCATTGCTTTGTACACCGTATACTTTCTTAGTTAAACTCTTAGTGATTCGGCTAAGGAGTGGATGTAGATCATTTGATCGAACCACTATAAATCTTGTGTTCGTTTGTTGGTTACTTCATTCTTGCTTGTGAACTACAATAACTTAACCTAGAAACGGAATTGCTAGAATATAACTGCAAGAAGTAACTTAAGCAAACCGGATTAATAACTTCAAGTCAATAATGCCTCATTTACAAGTAAACGCTAATTCTATTCCGTTGCACCTCGTGCGTATATCTTACTGTTACCACGACGACTCTGATCTCGGGGGCCAACAAGTGGTATTAGAGCAGGAGGTTGAAAAATCGACTGCTTCTGAGTCGCTGAGGACCTAGATCCTAGTTTTTCCTTGCGTTTCTTGTATCTGTGTCTTACATAGCTCAGGTTAAGGCAAAAAGAATCAACATGACGAATCATGCTCTTCCAAAGTACAACAAGGATGGTTCTGAAACCTGGAAAAAGAAGGTCATGATCCAATTGCAAAGCATTCATCCGGATATGAGGGACATTCTCACAATTGGTCCTATAGAGATCATAAAGGTTAACACTGCACCCCCTGCACCCGCTGGTGGTCAGCCCAGACCTGAGATGGTGAAGAAACCCTACGAAGAATGGACTCTAGAAGACAAGAAGAGAGGCCAGCTGGAGTTTATCGCCATGAAATTAATCATGGATTGTCTACATCCTCTGATGTCTGACAAAGCTCTGGACTACAACACAACAAAAGAAATGTGGGACTACGTCTGTGAAGTTTCTCAGGAGACAGAGCAAATGAAGCGGAACAAGCTACAAGTCGCTGTGGACAAGTACGAATCCTTCGCCATGGTTCCTGGTGAAACCATTCAGAAGATGGAAGAAAGATTCAACACCATCATAGGAGAACTCAAAAATGCCGGGAAAAAATATGACAAAGGAGAAATGAACAACAAGATAATATCCTAGCTCTAACCCAGAAGTGATTGGTTTGTCAAAATGACGAGCTTAAGTGAAAAAGATTTGAGCAACATGTCTAACGCTGAAGTATTCTCTCAACTAAAGGCACATGAATTCATCATTCATCAGTCAAAGAAGAATGAGGTTGCTATAGCACATCCAAGTGCAACGAGTGCTGGAACTCAAGAAGACGTAGTATACTTCGTCAAAAAGGATGCAAATAAATGGAAATCCCCCAGGAAACCATTTTTTAACCAGGAGAGATCAATGCCAACAACGCCAACAAAGGAAACTCCATCAACTTCTAACTCGAGCGGTGAAAATAAAAAAATAGACGAGTTGGAAGAACAAATGAAGAAGATACAAAAAATGATCTTGGAAGCAAAGGCAGAAAAGGATGCTAAGGCAACCTCTATACAACATCCCACTGAGAAGAGGATAAGGACATGTTTTGAATGCAAATCTTCTGATCACTTGAAGCATGATTGTCAAAAAGTAAGTCCAGAAAAAAGAGAACGGTTGTGGCAAAGATTCGAAAGGCGAGCAGTTTGAGCTGTGACTAAGGCGCTGCTGACACGGACAAAGGTTCCAGATATTCCTGATAACAAAGAGGAATATTATCCCACAGATGAAGAAGAAGAAGCCCTAATGGTCTTCATGGCCAAAATCATTGAGAATGAAGAACCGTCTGCTAATGCTGAGTTATACGTGCGTAAAATGACCCATATTTTGATGTGTGCGCATGCTTGTTTGTGGCTATTTTACTCCCGTATCATATGTTTTTGTTGCTCTTTTGTCGTGTTTTCGTGTTTTTGTGTCTTGAATGTTGTACGATAGGTTTTGGGCATAAACTAGCATTTTTGGTGGAGTTTTGGAGGAAAATCGCACGAGTTTGGAGTTTGGAGGCGTCGACCGGCCGAGCGGAGCAGGACCGGCAGAGCCAAGCTGGACAGAGAGCTCGACCAGCCGAGCCAACTTCGACTGGCCGAGCCAAGCTGGACAGAGAGCTCGACCGGCCGAGCCAAAATGTGATTTTCAGCATTTGGCAGTTTTCAGCATTTGGCAGCTTTCAGCATGGCTAGGGCGAGCCAACTTTGGCTCGGGCGATCCGAGGCCCTGTTTGCTCATTATATAAGGGGAAAAAATGGTTATTTTCATGACGAATTCATAACTTTGGATAACCACCTCCTAAATTCTCTCTACGATTCCATTTCCATCTCTTCCAAAACCTCACCCAATGTATCAAGGAGCTAATTCATCAATCCTTGGAGAAGAATTGAAGATCCAAGGGGGTAGATCTAGACCAAACAAACCCAATTGGGGAAGATTTCATTTTCTACTTATCAATTGTAATGGATTTATTTCATTTCAACTTTGTATTGTTACAATTGAGAGGTATGATGTTCTAATTCAATTTGGATGTTGATTTGAGTAAGGATGCATGAAGATTAGGTTTGATAATTGTTTGTTGACTTTCCTTTAAGAGCTTGAATTGCACTAGAACTTGTTCCTTACCTCTTAGGTGTAGGTAATAGCCAACTTAGGAGGTAGTTGACGTGAACGCTGCAGCCAACATGCGGGTGGAATCGTCGTGAATAGTGTAGATTCATACGATTTTAGTTCCAATCCATGTGCCGTGCTAGGTCGTAGGGCAATAATTGACGATCTATTTGGAGTGGTCTAGGGCTTAATAACGTGACTGTTTGCAAGTCTTAGCATCATCAACCGTTAGCTCGCCGTGACAAGGGGTTAACGAGTGTAGGGTCGATTGCTCAATCTCCTAGGGATTAAAATGTGTTTACATCAATGATTAACCTAATTGGATTGCATCTACATTCATTTCAACATCCTATCATCCTAATTTGAGTATTTGCTTGTCTTGGTTTACCGATTGTGGAAAGAATTGATTGAATGAAGATTGTTGGTTTAATCCATTGTTTGTTATATGTTGTTAGCATAGGTTTAAATTGATTGCCTAGTTGATAGAAATTACTCAACGATTCTATTTTGCCTAGCTATAAGACTTTGCCATAGTATCTCGGTATTCTAGGGGGCGAAGGGAAGAAGAACCTGGATTTGACAAATTTTATTCTTGTGTTGCTAGGAGTTTAATTTGATTGAACTTTTAGCCGCATCAAGTTTTGGCGCCGTTGCCAGGGACTTCAATTAGTTGGTTGCTAGATATTGGGGGAAAAGTGAAGCTTGTAGGCTAGGTGTTTGTGTTTTTGCTTGTGTGAATAATTTGTTGTTAGTTTTTTTGTATTTGTTGGTACTTTGAGTTTGTTGGACTTTTGTAGGTGTCTAACATGGAGTATAAAAGAGGAGTTGACAAGGAAAGACTTGAGAATGTGCAAAGGCAAATGGAGGAGATGAGATCCCTAATGATGCAAAGACAAACACCGCGAATGCCTATCCGAAACGTGTATGAGGAAATGTTTGAATGTAGTAACCAATGGCCGGAGGAGGAAAGAGCTTCTCCAATGGTGGATGTTGTAAAGGAATCTCATGATGATGATTTTTGGAGGAGACAAATAGAGCTCCTGCAAGAAGAACTTAAATTGTTGAAAAGATCAAGAAAAGAGCATGTGGAAAGGCAAGAAATAGAGGTGAAAAAAGAAGATGAATCGGCAAAGGAAAGAGAAGTAATACATCAAGTTGATGAGGTAAATGAAGATATCACGGAGCCGGCACAAATTTTTGAAAGTAAGGAAAAGGATGAGAGTGCAAGTATAGAGATGAAACCCGAGAAAACATTAGGAGATTGCAAAGAAAACGAGGAAACTGGAGAAATCATTAGTGAAGAGATAATGGGTGTTCATCAAGAAGAGCTCATGAAGGAAGGCACCGAGGAGACGATGAAGAACATTGAAGGAGGTAGAATTGAGGAGCCTTCACTTGAAGAGATTCTAACAATACCGGCATTTGAAGACTTCATAGAAGAGGAAAAGCCGACAATAAGCAAAGAGAATGAGGATAGGTTGAAGCAGGGAATGTCAACTTGGGAAGTAGGCAAGGTTGAGGAGAGAATGGTGAGTGCATTGGATGAATGGATCAATGAATTTCTTGAAGTGGGGATTAGTTTGGAAAATGGCTTAAGGATCACTTCAAAGAAGGAGCACTCATTCATGCAATTTGAGTTCGACAAGATAATTAATCCTCCTTGGAGAGATGATAGGGGTGAAAGAAAAATCGCCTTGGACAAATGGCTCCCAAGTAAATGCAGATTAAGGGAGAAAAGTGTATTAAAAACCCACAAGATATTTGACAATGGGTGATGTGGTAAGGTCGTCTAGCTACCGACGTTAAGGAAGCGCTTGTTGGGAGGCAACCCAACCAATTTTCTTTCTTTTGTTTAATTGCTTTTAGTTGCTTTGATTTTGAATAAATGTCTAGTTTGTTTGGTTTTGTGTTTGTAGGGAGGAACTACAAGATCAAGAGGAGTGACGATGCATCGTCCACCGTTTTTGCAAACTTAGTCTCACTTGACTAAGTTTGGGGGGATGTGCCGGTAGCCGGTGCCTTGGTTTATTCCTCTCCTCTCTTCCTCTATCCTAGTTTGCTTTAGTTTAGTTTAGATATTGGATATTGTCCCTTTATTGGATTTGATTCGATTTGGTTGTACCTATATTGTTGTTCTACCTTGGATGAATGTTTTGGATTATGCTCATCTTGATGATATGTATGGATATTTTCATGGGTTTGAGTTTGCTGAACATTGCTTTTGATGGTATGTCTGGTGGAGCTAGTGGAAAAAGGATTTATGTATATGGATTTTGGATAGTGGAATGATGGTGGAAAGAGGTTTTGGAAGTGAATATGGTTGAGGATTGTTTGATTGTGATTGTGGATAGAATTATTAATGAGTTGGCATGATTCACTACTTCCTATTATGCATGGTTTGTGGTTTGGATTATTGGTTTGGTTTGAATGGTGGAACTATTGGATATGATCTTATCATTGTTGATGTTTGGTTTGTGGATAGTTTGGTGGATATGAGAGCTTTATTGGTTTTTTTTATGCTCAAGTGTTTGGTGGTGTTTGTGTTGATCTAGCAGGTACAAATAAGGTCTTGGAGAGCGGTTTGATCGTGTGTGCCGATGGGTAACGCTTTCTATCGTTCCTTCTACCAATTAGATTTATTTTAATCATTTTATGGCATGTAGATTGTTGTTAGGATGTTGTGTGCTTGTGTGTGTGTGATGAACTCAAACGAGGCTTGAGATTTAATCATGATTTACTTAGTGAAGTTTGATGTTTACCTCAACTAATGATAGGGCGGAATCTGGTTTTCGAAGCATGTTTTAAGTTTAACTTTT
Source organism: Plectranthus barbatus (assembly GCA_026898455.1). NCBI lineage: Eukaryota > Viridiplantae > Streptophyta > Magnoliopsida > Lamiales > Lamiaceae > Plectranthus > Plectranthus barbatus. The sequence continues at coordinate 222,189 of JAPKLW010001232.1, forward strand.
GAATTGCCGATTTTTGTATGTGGTTAATGCATAGGACTTGACAAAAAGCTGTGAGGTTTGAGCCATGATATTGTCATATCTATATTGTTTGTGAGTGGCAGGATTGAGAGTACGAGATCTAGAACTTGCATCCTTTCTCTATCTATTGGCAGGAGTGTGTACTAGAAAGTGATCTTAGGCCATCGATTCTTAGTCCTACCTTTCACACCGGGAGTATAAGGTGGTTGTTATCATAATTTTGCCTTTCATATCTTTGACCCCCGTGATTGAGCTTATTTGGTGAATTTTTCTTGTTATAATTAGGATCAAATTTGGGGGGAAAGAGTGTATGAGGGTGAATACGGTGATGAGAGTTGGATTGGGAATTGATTGAATGTGTATTGATGGAAAATGTTGAGGCATGAAAGATATGAAATAAGGGATTGTTGTTGATCCTAGGAAAATGAGCACCTACAAAATTTTGGTGCAAGTGTTTGGAAAGAGGACGCACCGACAAAATGAACGAATGATGGTGCATTTGAAAAATGATGAAAAAGAAAAGAAAAGAGAAAAGAAAAGAAAAAAAAATAGAAAAAAAAGTGTGTTGTGAAATGAAAAGCCTCGGGGGTTTGTAGTGGTTCGAAAAGAACAAGTTTGGGGGTTTTGGGAAATTGAGAAGTTTAGTCACTTTGGCCCAAAACCACCCACCTTTTAGTTAACCACGTTACAACCGGTGAAAAGACCTTTTTGATTCTAGAAGCTAACTCATTGTAGTATAGTGGTGAGAATGGATGCAAGCCTATGGAAATCAAGCTCGATATCTTGTGATTGTGTGAATCTCATCGTCCCTAAACACGTGAGGGAGTGCTTTCGTTTTTTGTATCCATTCTTGATGAGTGGTTCATGTCCTTAGCATTAACCTTGGCACAAAATTAGGTGATAATCTCGTTTTACTTAAGCATGCTAAGTTAACTTTGATGAGCTATGAGGTATTGCACAAGGTGAATTATTTGCTTTACTTTGTTTTGATTGAGGACAATCAAAGGTTTAAGTTTGGGGGATTATGATACGTGCCTAAAATGACCCATATTTCCATGTGTGCGCATGCTTGTTTGTGGCTATTTTACTCCCGTATCATATGTTTTTGTTGCTCTTTTGTCGTGTTTTCGTGTTTTTGTGTCTTGAATGTTGTAGGATAGGTTTTGGGCATAAATGATGTGGCTAAAAGTTCAATCAAATTAAACTCCTAGCTACAAAAGAATAAAATTTGTCAAATCCAGGTCCTTCATCCCTTCGCCCGCTAGAATACCGAGATACTATGGAAAAGTCTTATAGCTAGGCAAAATAGAATCGTTGAGTAGTTTTTATCAACTAGGCAATCAATTTAAACCTATGCTAACAACATATGACAAACAATGAATTAAACCAACAATCATCTTTCGATCAATTCTTTCCACCAATCGGTAAACCAAGACAAGCAAATAATCAAATTAGGAAGATAGGATGTTGAAATGAATGTAGATGCAATCCAATTAGGTTACTCATTGATGTAAACACATTTTAATCCCTAGGAGATTGAGCAATTGACCCTACACTCGTTAACCCATTGTCACGGCGAGCTAACGGTTGATGATGCTAAGACTTGAAAACAGTCACGTTATTAAGCCCTAGACCACTCCAAATAGAACGTCAATTATTGCCCTACGACCTAGCACCACACAAGGATTGGAACTAAAATCGTATGAATCTACACTATTCACGACGATTCCGCCCGCGTGTTGGCTGCAGCGTTCACGTCAACTACCTCCTAAGTTGGCTATTACCTACACCTAAGAGGTAAGGAACAAGTTCTAGTGCAATTAAAGCTCTCAAAGCAAAGTAAACAAACAATTATCAAACCTAATCTTCATGCATCCTTACTCAAATCAACATCCAAATTGAATTAGAACATCATACCTCTCAATTGTAACAATACAAAGTTGAAATCAAATACATCCATTACAATTGACAAGTAGAGATTGGAATCTTCCCCAATTGGATTTGTATGTCTTGATCTACCACCTTGGATCTTCGATTCTCCTCCAAGGATTGATGAATTAAGCTCCTTGATACTCTAGGATTGAGATGAAATCGTGATGGAAATTGGAATCTAGGGGAACTCCTAACTAGATCTAATGAAAAATGACCAAAAAGCTCTTCAAATAACTGACTTTCCCCCTTTTATAGACAAGCAAACAGGGCCTCGGATCGCCCGGTCAAAGTATAGCTCGCCCGGTCGAAGCTGGAAACCGCCAAAATGCTGGAAAATTCGGCCAGGCTCACCCGATCGAAGTGGCTCGACTGAGCCACCTGTCTGTTGGCCTGGCTCGGCCGGTCCAACATGGCTCGGCCGGTCGAGCCCTCTGTCCGTTGTCCTGGCTCGGCCGGTCCAACTTGGCTCGGCCGGTCGAGCCCTCTGTATGCCTCGCTCGACCGGTCGACGCCTCCAAACTCCAAACACATGCGATTATCCTCCAAAACTCCACCAAAAACTCTCGTTTATGCCCAAAACCTATCCTACAACATTCAAAACACAAAAACACAACCAAAATACGACAAAAACATATGATATGGAAGTAAAATAGCCACAAACAAGCATGCGCACACATCGAAATATGGGTCATTTTACGCACGTATCATAATCCCCCAAACTTAAACATTTGATTGTCCTCAATCAAAACAAAGTAAAGCTATTAATCTACCTCATGCAATACCTCATAGCTCATCAAAGTTATCTTAGCATGTTCAAGTAAAATGAGATTATCACCTAACTTTGTAACGAGGTTAATGCTAAGGACATGAACCACTCATCAAAAATGGATACAAGAAACGAAAGCACTCCCTCACTTGTTTAGGGATGATGAGATTTCACACAATCACAAAATATCGAGCTTGATTTCCATAGGCTTGCATCCATTCTCACCACTATACTACAACGAGTTAGTTTCTAGAATCAAAAAGGTCTTTTCACGGGTTGTAACGTGGCTAACTAAAAGGTGGGTGGTTTTGGGCCAAAGTGACTAAACTTCTCAATTTCCCAAAACCCCCAAACCTTTTCTTTTCGAACCACTACAATCCCCTGAGGCTTTTCATTTCACAACACACTTTTTTCTTTTATTTTCTTTTCTTTCTCTTCTTTTTTTTTCTTTTCTCTTTTCTTTTCTTTTTCATCATTTTACAAATGCACCATCATTCTTTCATTTTGTCGGTGCCTCTCTTTCCAAACACTTGCACCAAAATTTTGTAGGTGCTCATTTTTCTAGGATCAACAACAATCCCTTATTTCATATCTTTCATGCCTCAACATTTTCCATCTATATATACATTCAATCAATTCCCAACCCAACTCTCATCACCGTATTCACCCTCATACACTCTTTCCCCCCAAATATGGTCCTAATCATATCAAAGAAGATTCACCAAATAAAGCTCAATCACGGGGATCAAAGATATGAAAGGCAAAATTGTGATAACAACCACCTTATACACCCGGTGTGAAAGGTAGGACTAAGAATCGATGGCCTAAGATCATTTTCTAGTTACACAATCATGCCAATAGATAGAGAACGTATGCAAGTTCTAGATCTCGTACTCTCAAACTTGCCACTCACAATCAAATAGATATGACAATATCATGGCTCAAACCTCACAGCTTTTGTGAAGTCCTATGCATTAACCACATACAAAACTCGGCAATTCAAAAGTTAAACTTAAAACATGCTTCGAAAACTAGATTCTGCCCTATCATTAGTTGAGGTAAACATCAAACTCCACTAAGTAAATCATGATTAAATCTCAAGCCTCATTTGGGTTCATCACACACACACAAGCACACAACAATCCTAACAACAATCTACATGCCATAAAACAAATGTAATGAAACTAAATGGTAGAAGGAACAATAGAAAGCGTTACCCATCGGCACACACGATCAATCGCTCTCCAAGACCTTATTTGTACCTACTAGATCAACACAAACACCACCAAACACTTGAGCATAAAACAAACCAATAAAGCTCTCATATCCACTAAACTATCCACAAACCAAATATCAACAATGATAAGATCATATCCAATAGTTTCACCATTCAAACCAAACCAATAATCCAAACCACAAACCATGTATAATAGGAAGTAGTAAATCATGTCAACTTATTAATAATTACCTCCATCATCAAATATCAAGCAATAACAAGCATAAACCACATTCACTTCCAAAACCTCTTTCCATCGTCATTCCACTATCCAAAAATCTATACAAATAAACCATTTTTCCACTAGCTCCACCAAACATACCATCAAAACCAATGTTTAACAAACTCAAACCCATGAAAATATCCATACATATCATCAAGATGAGCATAATCCAAAACATTCATCCAAGGTAGAATATCAATATAGGTACAACCAAATCGAATCAAATCTCAATAAAGGGACAATATCCAACAACCTAAACTAATTGCAAGATAAAGGATAGGAGATGGAGAAGAATAAACCGAGGCACCAGCTACCGGCACATCCCCCCAAACTTAGTCAAGTGAGACTAAGTTTGCAAAAATGGTGGACGGTGCATTGTCACTCCTCTCGATCTTGTAGCTCCTCCTACAAACACAAAAACAAACAAACTAGAAATTTATTCAAAATCAAAGCACCTAAAAGCAATTAAACAAAAGAAAGAAAATTGGTTGGGTTGCCTCCCAACAAGCGCTTCCTTAACGTCGGTAGCTAGACGACCTTACCACATCACCCATTGTCAAAATCCTTGTGGGTTTTTAATACACCTTTCTCCCTCAATCTGCATTTACTTGGGAGCAATTTGTCCAAAGCAATTTTTCTTTCACCCCTATCATCTCTCCAAGGAAGATTGATTATCTTAAAAATCTCGAATGTCCAAGGTGGTGATTCCTTGTTTGATTTGATCTCCAAGACATCATCTAACGAAATCCAAATTATATACGTCTCGACTTGTCCCTCATTTGGATTAATCAACAACTTCTCACCTCCTTTTCCGATCAAATCATCCAATTCATACACTTTGTCTCCTAGGATCACCTCCTTTTCCACCTTGTCTATCAATCTTGAAGGAAATGTAGGTGCCACATCGCCACATGGACTTTCCGACAAAACTTCCTCATCATGATTCTCCACTTCGTCATTTTGTACCAATGCCGAAACTTCTTTCATCACCTCAAGGGAAGATATCACAAGAACAACATTCTTCTCACTTTCAATTTGTATCCTCTCCTCCTTGGTGCTATCATCCTCTTTCTCTTCTTGAGGTAACTCTTTATCTTCTTTCCTTAATTCTTCTTCATGCATCTCCTTTATTCTTGTATCTTGAAATCTTACTTCCTTTAGTACCATGACCGCATCCTCACATTCATCTTCCAAAATTTCCTCACAACTTCCTTCGAGACCTTTTTCCATGTCAAGTGGCTGCTCTTGCACATGAGGCTTCTCACTCACCTTCTTCAAGAGTTCGAATAATTGCATTTTTAATTCCAAAAGGTTTCCCTCGAGCTTATCTGGTTTCCTCTCCAAAGCTTCCCGATATGATCTCGCTTCTCTAACTCTTTCATGATCATGGCTGCCCCACTCATCACACTGAACTCTTGTCATGGACGAATTCCAAGTTTGGTTCTCATCACAATTCCCCCATTTATCTCCATATCTTTCATTACTACACTCCTCCTCTTCATATCCCCAATTCGGCTCCACCTTCCGATCATGTCTCCTCTCTTCCATCCATGAGTAGCTCTCTTCAAATACCAACCGGATTGGCTTCCTTGGTCGTTGTCTCTCCAACATCTTTGCTCTCATCTCATCCAATTCCCTTTGGAGATTGTTAAGCCTCTCCAATTGAGTTCCTCGATGATTCTCCATTTGACACCTACAACAATCCGACAAACTCAAAGTACCAACAAATACAAAGAAAGAAACAACAAATTATTCACACAAGCAAAAACACAAACACCTAGCCTACAAGCTTCACTTTTCCCCCAATATCTAGCAACCTACTAAATGAATTCCCCGGCAACGGCGCCAAAACTTGATGCAGCTAAAAGTTCAATCAAATTAAACTCCTAGCTACACAAGAATAAAATTTGTCAAATCCAGGTCCTTCTTCCCTTCGCCCGCTAGAATACCGAGATACTATGGAAAAGTCTTATAGCTAGGCAAAATAGAATCGTTGAGTAGTTTTTATCAACTAGGCAATCAATTTAAACCTATGCTAACAACATATGACAAACAATGAATTAAACCAACAATCATCTTTCGATAAATTCTTTCCACCAATCGGTAAACCAAGACAAGCAAATACTCAAATTAGGAAGATATGATGTTGAAATGAACGTAGATGCAATCCAATTAGGTTAATCATTGATGTAAACACATTTTAATCCCTAGGAGATTGAGCAATCAACCCTACACTCGTTAACCCCTTGTCACGGCGAGCTAACGGTTGATGATGCTAAGACTTGCAAACAGTCACGTTATTAAGCCCTAGACCACTCCAAATAGATTCTCAATTATTGCCCTACGACCTAGCACCGCACATGGATTGGAACTAAAATCGTATGAATCTACACTATTCACGACGATTCCGCCCGCGTGTTGGCTGCAGCGTTCACGTCAACTACCTCCTAAGTTGGCTATTACCTACACCTAAGAGGTAAGGAACAAGTTCTAGTGCAATTCAAGCTCGCAAAGGAAAGTAAACAAACAATTATCAAACCTAATATTCATGCATTCTTACTCAAATCAACATCCAAATTGAATTAGAACATCATACCTCTCAATTGTAACAATACAAAGTTGAAATCAAATACATCCATTACAATTGACAAGTAGAGATTGAAATCTTCCCTAATTGGATTTGTATGTCTTGATCTACCACCTTGGATCTTCGATTCTTCTCCAAGGATTGATGAATTAAGCTCCTTGATACTCCAGGATTGAGATGAAATCGTGATGGAAATTGGAATCTAGGGGAACTCCTAACTAGATCTAATGAAAAATGACCAAAAAGCTCTTCAAATAACTGACTTTCCCCTTTTTATAGACAGGCAAACAGGGCCTCGGATCGCCCGATCGAAGTATTGCTCGCCCGGTAGAAGCTGGAAACCACCAAAATGCTGGAAAAATCCGGCCAGGCTCGCCCGGTCGAAGTGGCTCGACCGAGCCACCTGTCTGTTGGCCTGGCCCGGCCGGTCCAACATGGCTCGGCCTGTCGAGCACTCTATCCGTTGGCCTGGCTCGGCCGGTCCAACTTGGCTTGGCCGGTCGATCCCTCTGTACGCCTCGCTCGGCCGGTCCTGCTCCGCTCGGCTGGTCGACGCCTCCAAACTCCAAACACGTACGATTTTCCTCCAAAACTCCACCAAAAATGCTCGTTTATGCCCAAAACCTATCCTACAACATTCAAAACACAAAAACACGAAAACACATCCAAAATACGACAAAAACATATGATACGGAAGTAAAATAGCCACAAACAAGCATGCGCACACATCGAAATATGGGTTATTTTACGCACGTATCAATAAACTAGCATTTTTGGTGGAGTTTTGGAGGAAAATCGCACGAGTTTGGAGTTTGGAGGCGTCGATCGGCCGAGCGGGGCAGGACCGACCGAGCCAAGCTGGACAGAGAGCTCGACCGGCCGAGCCAACTTCGACCGGCCGAGCTAGAACGTGATTTTCAGCATTTGGCAGTTTTCAGCATGGCTAGGGCGAGCCAACTTTGGCTCGGGCGATCCGAGGCCCTGTTTGCTCATTATATAAGGGGGAAAACGATTATTTTCATGACGAATTCATAACTTTAGATAACCACCTCCTAAATTCTCTCTACGATTCCATTTCCATCTCTTCCAAAACCTCACCCAAGGTATCAAGGAGCTAATTCATCAATCCTTGGAGAAGAATTGAAGATCTAAGGGGGTAGATCAAGACCAAACAAATCCAATTGGGGAAGATTTCATTTTCTACTTATCAATTGTAATGGATTTATTTCATTTCAACTTTGTATTGTTACAATTGAGAGGTATGATGTTCTAATTCAATTTGGATGTTGATTTGAGTAAGGATGCATGAAGATTAGGTTTGATAATTGTTTGTTGACTTTCCTTTAAGAGCTTGAATTGCACTAGAACTTGTTCCTTACCTCTTAAGTGTAGGTAATAACCAACTTAGGAGGTAGTTGACGTGAAAGCTGCAACCAACACGCGGGCAGAATCGTCGTGAATAGTGTAGATTCATACGATTTTAGTTCCAATCCGTGTGCGGTGCTAGGTCGTAGGGAAATAATTGACGATATATTTGGAGTGGTCTAGGACTTGATAACGTGACTGTTTGCAAGTCTTAGCATCATCAACCATTAGCTCGCCGTGACAAGGGGTTAACGAGTGTAGGGTCGATTGCTCAATCTCCTAGGGATTAAAATGTTTTTACATCAATGATTAACCTAATTGGATTGCATCTACGTTCATTTCAACATCCTATCTTCCTAATTTGAGTATTTGCTTGTCTTAGTTTACCGATTGTGGAAAGAATTGATTGAATGAAGATTGTTGGTTTAATCCATTGTTTGTTATATGTTGTTAGCATAGGTTTAAATTGATTGCCTAGTTGATAGAAATTACTCAATGATTCTATTTTGCCTAGCTATAAGACTTTGCCATAGTATCTCGGTATTCTAGCGGGCGAAGGGAAGAAGAACCTGGATTTGACAAATTTTATTCTTATGTTGCTAGGAGTTTAATTTGATTGAACTTTTAGCCGCATCACTGAGCAACCTTCAGAATCAGCCCTAGCAGTCGATAATCAAGAGGTAACATCTATAACTAACACTTCATACCCAACACACACTTTTGACTCGGAAAATTCATTTATGGATTCTGAGGAAGATTATCTTACCAAGCTATCACTGGAACTTTCAAAGGTTTACACCTTGAAAAATGCTATTGTAGAAGATAATTCTTCACTCAAACGAAAAGTCACTAGCCTGACCGATGAAGTCGAAAGACTAAGGTCCAATAGCGAAGAGTTATTGAGACTTAAAATCAAATTTTCTGAACTTTCTGAAAACTTCAAAAAACTTGAAAAAGAAAATCTGATCTTGAAAAAAAAAGCCAATGAGAAGTGTGTCTGCGCGTATATGACTAGTCAGGATATCTTGAATAACCGGATAAGCCAACAGAGACATCACGGTGACCAATCTGGAATTGGGCACAGTTGTTATGACGAAGATGAAACTTCGAGGCTAAAGAGAAATATCATTTTTGTTTCTGCCAGAAAAATATTTGGTTATAGTTTAGAGATAGATACAATAGTTGCTGAATCGTCAAACACTAAGCAGATCGCTCAGCAGAATATCAAGCAGTCTGCTGAACCCAAGCAGAGTGTCAAGCACTATGCTAGACCTCAGCAAAAGGCCAAGCAGAATGTAAGAGTTCAGCAGAGTATCACAAGAGATGCTGAATCTCAACAAAATTCTCAATTCAGGTCTGCTAAGCAGAACTATTCAACAAACTCAAAGACAAAGGCTGAGCATCATGTTTCAAATGCCAGGAAGCCAAATCCTGTCCTTTCTCGGGGAAGACACATTGAGCATCATTCAATGAAGTCTCAATACTATCTTTACACACCACGTAGGAGAAACACCTATGTGAGACCAGAGTCCAGATACGTGTATCACCAAAGGACGATGAAGGTAAAGATGCACAACACACAACCACATGCATACACATATCAAAAGGTTGAGAAGGTTAAGGAAATGAATCTCAAGGAGAAAACCTTGAAGATCATCAAAATGTGGATTCCAAAAGGAACAATGGCTCAAGCCAATACTAATCCCTCAAGACCCGACGTGAAACGGGGACCTAAATCATCCTAATTATTCTTGCAGGATCCGGATCCAAGCAAGAAGACATCAGGAATGTCAAATGAATGGATTCTAGATAGTGGTTGTTCGGCGCACATGACGGGAAACGAAGCCCTATTCTCAGACTTTCAAAAATCTTATGGTCCATCTGTAGTGTTCGGAGATAATAGCAAAGGGAGAGTACTTGACCGAGGATGTATAGAACGCAATGGACTCAGGATTGTCAACGTAGCTCTTGTATCAAACCTTAAGCATAATTTACTCAGCATAAGTCAGCTATGCAAGAACGGGTACACAATATCTTTTATACATTCAGGTTGTTCTATAGCTGACAATGCTACAGAAGAAGTAAAGCTTCAAGGAATCCGGAAGAGAGGTCTTTATGTGGTCGATTGGCAAAGTGGTCAATAACATTCATGCTTTCTAGCACTAAACAAAGAAGAAACCACATGGATATGGCATAAAAGGTTAAGTCATCTGAATTTTAAAACCATTAACCATATAGCCAGAAAGAGGCTTGTCGTAGGTCTACTTGATGACATCACATTTTGGAAAGAAGGAATATGCAAAGCTTGCCAACAAGGAAAGCAGACCAGAGCCTCATTCCACTCCAATCCAGAGAAAAATACATCAAGCAAAATACTTGAATTATTACACAAGGATCTATTTGGACCTGTCACTCCTCCCTCTGTAAGTAAAATGATATATACTCTTGTGGTAATTGATGATTTTTCTAGGTACACATGGGTTTGTTTGCTCAAAGCCAAAGATGAGGTTAAGATCATCTTGCCCGAACTAATTCTTAAAGAACAAAACAGTAAAGAGGTTACTGTGAAAAGGATTCGATCTAACAGTGGAACCGAGTTTTGCAATGGAATCCTCATGGATTTATGTGCAAATGCTGGTATTAATCATGAGAGGTCCACTGCTAGGACCCCGCAGCAGAATGGTTTAGCAAAAAGGAGGAATCGCACATTGAAAGAAGCAGTGCGATCCATGCTTGCTGATGCTAACTTACCTGCTAAATATTGGGGAGAAGCGGTTATGACAGCCTATTATACACAGAATAGAAGTTCCATTAATGGACGATTCAACAAGACTCCCTACGAATTGTACAACAATCATAAGCCTAATTTAGATTTTCTACGTGCTTTCGGTGCGACATGTTATATTCATAATAATGAAAAGTCGAAACTTAACACTTTTTCACCTAAGTCAGATGAGGGTGTACTTCTTGGATATGGTCACCCCACTCACAAAGGTTACAGAGTGTTAAATAAGACTACCGGAATTGTGGAAATAACATGCAATGTTATTTTTGATGAATCTACTTTAGTGCGCAGAGCTGTAAAAGAGACGAAGGATATCAATCATGAGACTAATGACGTCAATGGTCAATCAACTCTGAATTCTTTCGAGAACTTACAAATCGACCCGACTAAGTCTATGAATGATTGTGATCCACTTCAGACGCGCTCAATTGGTAACCAAGCCGCTGACCAGGCCAATGATTCCAACGATCATGCTAAGGCCAATCCTCAAAAGGATATCTTTACTCAGCTAGATGATTCAGATGAGGAGACCTCCAATTCTCCTACCGCTGCTGAAGGAGTAAATGCTGCTGAAGACCTTGGCACAGGAGATACTGAGTTACTAACTGCTGATATACCTGCTAAAGAAGAAGGTTCAAATCATGATGTTCCTATAGCAGAAGCTCCAGTTGTTGAAGGAACATCTGCCACGGAGGAACAAATCATCAACACTCCAGATGTTGAAGATCAAGCGAACGATGTAGAGCATTCTGATAATCGAGATGAAGAAGGAAATGTTGAAGAACTAGTCAGACCAGCATGGCTACGTGCTCATTCTCTAGAAGATGTTCTTGGAGATATTAATGATCCAGTTCTCACAAGACAAGGGTCCGCAATGTTTTCTTGCTACCTTTCAAGTGAAGAACTAACTAAAGTCGAGGATGCTTTACGTGATCCAGACTGGGTAAATGCTATGCAAGAGGAGCTTGCTGAATTTTCTCGCAATCATGTATGGGATCTGGTAGACAGACCAAAACATCAGAATTTCATAGGCACCAAATGGGTATTCAAGAATAAGAAGAACAATTAGGCGTGGTGGTAAGGAATAAAGCACGTCTTGTAGCCAAAGGATACAAATAATGTGAAGGCATTGACTATGATGAGACATTTGCTCCAGTAGCCAGATTGGAAGCAATCAGATTATTCCTTGCATATGCTGCACATCATGAATTCTCAGTTACGCAAATGGACGTCAAAAGCGCATTCCTCAATGGAGAACTCAAAGAAGAAGTCTATGTTGAACAACCCCCAGGGTTTGAGATTGGAAATCAAGTCTATAAGCTGAGAAAAAGCCTTGTATGGATTGAAGCAAGCACCACGAGCATGGTATGGAACTATATCAAAGTTCTTGCTCGACAATGGTTTCAAGAAGGGAAGGATTGATCAAACACTCTTCCGTATTAAAGATAAAGGAAGCATCCTACTGGTACAAATCTATGTGGATGACATCATTTTTGGCTCAAAGAATCAAGATCTCTGTGACAAATTTTCCAAGCTGATGAGCAATTTCCAAATGAGTATGATGGGAAAGATGTCCTATTTTCTTGGACTTCAAGTTCAGCAATCAAATGAAGGAATTTTCATTCACCAAAGAAAGTACACACGGGATCTGATTGCTAAATATTTCCCAGAAAAGACCAAGAGACTAAGTATTCCCATCAGCAACGCGTGCATAGAAGATCTTGAGAAAAAAGGAGAAGCCGTGAATCCCACCTTATATCGAGGGATCATCGGATCTCTGCTATATTTTATAGCTAGCAGACCCGATATATCATATGCTGTGGGACTCTGTGCTAGGTATCAATCTCAACCAAACAAAACGCACCTAGATACAACAAGACGAATTATCAGATATTTGAAGTGCACAGAAGGCCTAGGAATTTGGTATCCAAGAGCCGACAGCTTAACTCTGAGTGCTTATTCAGATTCTGATTTTGGAGGATGCAAGATTGACAGAAAAAGCACAAGCGAAACATGTCAATTCCTTGGACACAAATTGATTAGTTGGTTCAGCAAAAAGCAGCACTCAGTAGCAACGTCAACTACCGAAGCAGAATATGTCGCGGCTGCTAGCTGTTGTCAGCAAATTCTGTGGATTCAACAACAACTTCAGGACTATGACATTCTTCCTGAATGTGTACCAATCTTCTGTGATAGCAATAGTGCTATGTGTATCACAAAGAATCCAGTACATCACTCTAGAACCAAACACATTGATATCCGACATCACTTTATTCGTGATCATCAAGAAAAGAAGGATATTGACATTCAGCGTATATGCACAGAGGATCAAATAGCAGACATCTTTACTATGCCTCTAGCAGAATCAAGATTCAAAGAATTATGTATCAAATTGGGAATGATGGAGTTAGATGCAGCTACCGATGAATGAGTTGCTTTGTCATATCTACGTGGATTTCTCTTTATAAACATCAGAATGATATGGAAGTCCCTGCTAAATGGAGTCTGCTAAGATAATGAGAACTATCATCAGCAGATAGATTGTATCTACTCAGCAGATAATGGAACATGAAGAAGAAAAATGTTATGTCGTGAGGATATGCCAAAGATCATTGTATTACATAACCATTCCTTACTAAAACATACCTGCATTACAAAAGGGGGAACTTGACTACATTTTTTCAAAAGAAACGGAGATTACAACAGCAGCCAAAAGAAAAAAAAACATAAATCTACTTCAGGACTCCTTATGTTTTCAGAAGGGTGAGACTGGCTTGTAGGGATAGAAATCAGCTCCTTGAAGGTTGGATGGACCGTCAGCAATTTCCGGGAAGTACTTCTCCATCAACCAACTCAGCTGCATTCCAATCCGCAGTGGCACAAAAGGATGAAGCTTGATGCTTTCCCAGACATTCTTGAAAAAGAATCCGGCCCAGTCCACAGAAGCAGCATCATCCATGGCCATCATCACCTGCCAAACAGTCCTAGAGAAGCAGAGGTCATAGGGCTCCTCTCCAAGCAGAATACCATGGGCAATACGAAACATCACCCAGTATGAAGTCTGGAGACCAGAGGCTAGAATATCAGGGCTAAACTCAAAACGAGGAGAATGACGCCATTTCTCCCATGCCACCCATTCAGGCGCCACCTCATTTGCAAGATAGCTCTCCACAGACAAATGACCTCGAGGAAGCCCAAAATCCACTGCAAAAGTGTTAGGGGTCCAACGAACAAGCTTTCCATGGAACACCCCAAAGATTGCACCTGGCTCAACATGGCAATCCCCGAGGAACTCCCTCAACACCTCCTCCTAAAAACGATGAGGAGTGGCACATGCAAATTGAGAAAGACCCCCCCACTGCAACGTAGACATGATCTTAATGGCCACATTGCAGTCATCAAGATAATATCTATCCAGACCCGGCTCATCCAAGATCAGGTTACGTCTGATATCTAAGGTTCTCGGAGGAGAATCCATACGTGGAGAAGGGAAGTTGAAACTCTTAAAAGAAAGGAAGGTTAAAAGTACGAGTCAAGAGAAGATGAAAGCTGCGATGTTTGGATAATCTCAAGTGGAGGCATTTATAGAGGATTTGACAATTATGACGTAGAGGAAAGAGAAAAATCCGTCTGAAGATCACAATGATTCGTCTCTTGGAATACGAAACGTCGCGAGTAAAAGAATCGACGTGTATGCATGGAAAGTCAAATCATCTCAGCAATATTAAGTGAGAAATATTGAAAGGTTCGAGGATTTTATCATCATTACATTTTCCTCAGAAACTCAGCAAACCTTCGGAAGAAGCTGACGAATCTCGTGCAAGGTTAGCAAATCATTTTGTGTATTTGGGTGCTAAGAATTACTACTACCAATCAGCATCCATGGACGACTGCTAATTCAAAAAGCTACTACATATCCAAAATCGAGGCGGGATGACTCAAAATTCAAACTTGATGGGACCCGATAAGGCGTAATTAATGAACGCAAACGGCGGCATCAACTGAGGAGACGCCACGTCAGGAACCGTTGGGAAATTTGGCTAAGTTTCCTTTCCCCAGTAGCTACTTGTTTA
>JAPKLW010001233.1:7257-124508 GCA_026898455.1 Plectranthus barbatus
TACATATATGAAAAGTAATGTTTCACCCTAAACACAAATTCTTCATGTTTTGTTTGGTGTAATAAGTGTGAAGATGCTTTTATCAGTTTTAATCTTTTAATTCTGTTACTGGTCACGTGAGTTGCATGTGAGTGCTCACGTTTTACTCTCATGCTCTGGATTATATTTGTATTGGTTTTTCACTCAGTTTTTTGAGCTAAGAAATACAAAAATAAATTCTATCTTCCCACTCTATCTTCGCTTTTCCATGAATGATAACATGGTATACGAGCCAGGCTACGAGTAAAATGCGACAGACGGCGTGGCAGGAGCGGCTGTGGGATGAACTAGATGATGCATCCAATGTTGAGGATCAGATCCCCGTCGACAATCGGTTTAGCGCTTTGGGGCGAGGTAATCGTGGCAAGGCGCCGGTGAATCAACTTGACAAACATATCATGGAGGAAATTTTATACATGGGCAATTTTAAACATAGCCCTCATTTTACTTAATATAGCCCCCATATAAAAAAATAAATTAAATTATTGTGTAATATTACAAATTTATCCTTATAAGTTCATAAGTTAAAATTTCAATAATAATAAAAAAAAATAAAAAAACAAATGTATACCCCCCTTAGAAAGATATTGGCGAGATCAGCATGTAGCCCCCAAATTACACAACCCCTGTAAACAAACAATCTCTTATTCTCATTTTCTTCTTCTCTGTGGTTGATGGAGGTGAACGAGAATGAAGGCTGCTGGGTTGAAACCATTCACAAAGACATTTCATCCACTTTCCCTATTGGTACCAATTCTTGCTCCGCTCGCTCTTTTTTTTTACATCCAATCGACATTTTTTTTGTGCATTGACTGAAGTGTAGGCTACTATTTTTACTACTTTTGTGAAGGAAATCTTATATTTTATCGTTAATTACGTTTGGGAATCAAATTCTTTGGTGTAAGGGTTCATCTTTCAAGTAATTTTGCACATTTCAGGACTTCTTCTGATTTAATTAACATATTTCTCTTCTGTTTGTTGTGCTTTATTTTTTTCTTTATAAATATCAATGAAGCAGCTTCGTGTGCCAGTTTTTTATTTTCCTTCAAGGAAATACAATAAATTATGTTTGCTTTATGACTGTGACATATTGGTTCATTTTCTAGTGTTATTGGAAGAGGCACTCAAGGTGTTTGATTTATGGCATGTGAGAAGATTCTGTTGTTAATCCGATTTTGGGTTGTTTTCATTAATTCTCTTGAACATGAACATAGAAACGAAGAAGCATGAGTGCGATAGTACAACAGAATAAGAGAGATTATTGTTCTACACCTAATGCTATTATTCCTTGGTTACAGGGGAGCATATTTAAAGTGAGTTGGGCAGTAAACAAGTTAGACAACAGTTACCTCAGACAAGGACAAGTCGTGAAAGATCTCGTAAGATAGAAACTAGAAATAATATGAATCTGCTTGAGGCTCCTCATCTAGGAAAGGAAGCCTGCCTCATGGACAATGAGAATATGTTAATCATAGAACAATTTAAGTGTTCAATTGATTGGTTGTGTTATGTTACATTTTCTTTTGAAAACTGTTATGAATAGCCTTAGAATTAGTTGAAACTTGGTGTGGTTTATTGAATATTTTTATGATCTTAATAATTTGTACTAAGATTTTTTTTGACTAATTTGATGGCATTTATCTCACCAGAACCTGAAGTAATTTGTATGTTTCTTAAATCCTTAAACCATTATTGATTCCAACTTCTCTTTATTGTGAAAGAACACATGATAGATGTAGAAATTCGATACATAGATCAGGTGGAACAAGAAGAGGGGGATAATATGAATGAACTCATTGAAGAAGTAAATGGGGACTAAAGAAACAACAGAAATGCTGCATTTAGCAAAAGATGATGGAGCAGCTGAGAGAAATCTTCAAAGAAAATAGCGCCATCAAGTAGACATGAATCAAGAAGAGGTCAGTGCAAAACAATAAAATAATTATGTTATGAGAAACCAATGGAAATAGCAGAAAATACTGGAGCCGGTGTAAAAGGAAAAGAATTATGTTGAAGTTGAAACAGATCAAACTGTTGGAGCCAAAGCATCCTGGCTCTATATATCTCAACCAACAAAAAATGAGGCCAATTTCATTTTCCAACACTAGAGAAGTATTCAGGAACCGGTTACGATCATCAACAATGCTAAAGTCGGGTCTGATATGGCCATGGATCAGTTGCTCGATCAAGATTCATGGTACGGGGAGAAGGATGATTGAAGAAGAAATGAAGACTACACTGAAGAGGAACATGAGCAGTCCCAAGATGTTTCTATGGATGATGTTTTCACTACACTGATAAATACTTGATTTTGAATTATTATTTTTGTAATTGAAACTATAATTTGTGACTAATATGAATTTTTTTTATATCTACTTCCATCATTGTATTGAGATTTGACAACGTCGGTTATTTTAGAATTTGATGGTTTTTTATTAGGATTTTCCATCTTATAAATAAGCAGACTTTATTGTGAAACAATAGCTTTCTCACCATACTGCCACACAAGAAACATTGGAGTAATACTAAAAAAACTCATCAAACCTCCAAACTTATGAAAATCAAATAAATAACTCATTTTTAAATAAGTCAACTTGCTAAAAAAAAAAATAAGGAAACCAACAAAATTAGAATATAAAAAATATAAAATATGTTCTAAAAACACCATGTTCTCCCTTTTTCTCATTTTTTTGACAAAATAAATAAATGCATTAAAATAATCCGTTAGACAATAGCTTTACAACCAACACTCACAGCCGTAGTCTTACAACCAACATTCATTGTATCCAGCTTCTTTGATAGCTTTATAAACCTAGGTTCCAGATATAAAACTCAGTTTGCAGCCCTGCTGCAACAAAGCTTCACAAAGCACCTTGACAACAGAAGCATATCCCCCGGAACCCACCCAAGCAGCAGCAAGGATGAACCAACAACAGCAAAATCTGAAGCAAAAAGACAGCATCCAACAACCCAAGCAGCAGGTTGTACGCCAAAAAACTCACGTCAGCTGTCACTCAGCCCATATCCGAAATCTTGCAAAAACAACAAGAAAAAAAAACCAAGCACCACAACAAAGTCTCAAACTAAGTTTATGATTTCTACACTCGAAAAATCCGATTCCGTTGGAAGCAATGATAAAAATCTCTTGATACGATCTGAATACATATTATCCCATCCTGCGGCAAATTCAAGTCGAGAGTATTTCCAATTAGGAACAATTGGAGGTATTGGTGCATGATCATCCAATAAAACCTGCAAAATACAAAAATTAAAATAATGAAATTTCATACTTTATAACTGCAAGTAAGAAAAGTTTGTAGAATAAATACCTATACAAAATGATTGTCATTTACATAACCAATTGATATTATCCTTTGTTGTGATTTCAACAATGGATTAGATCGCAGAGGAAGATATGTAAGACATTGCTTTTTGGATAAATGGACCAATACCACATTATATCTTGAGGCAATCAAATGACCCATGTCTGGTAGTGTCATCCAATTCTTATATGGAGCTGGATAATAAAATAAGTTAAAGCTTCACGCAACTGAGCAACCGATTCAGACGATCCATAAAAACCAGCATAATAAGCTTCATTATTGCATAACTCTGCAATCAGTTCTTTTCGAACTTTCAACCAATAATCTTCCCCAAATCCAAGTAAACCAGCAATAGCACGAAAACCACAGTGTCCATCTGATTGAACATCAATTATATTAAGAACATATTTTTGTATGTACGGCAGTAAACAACTCAACAAATGCAACGCATGATTGGATCTTTCTACATGTGTTTCCATCCCTAATATAATCTTGTTCTTTCTCTTCTTCACTAATTTACCTTTAGCAAGTTCTGCTTCATGTTTTGAAATAAGTGTTTCAACAATTTAAAAATGTGAAGAATGTCGGCGAGTCTATCTAATTTCCTTAAGTGATCGACGACCCTTTGTCTTAGATTTTTCAAATGGTGGAGCAAGAAATGTTGTTACCGGGTTACCTAATTCTCTCAACTTTCTCTTCAACGTTAGTTTGCCAAGTTGGTCAGAAGCTTGAAAGCGCAACAATATTGCATTAATGCCTTCCTCGAAACCAATCTCCTTAACTCTCTAAATAATGCAAGCTTAAAATTATGCTCTACTACATTTAGACTATGCTCAAATGAAGCTTTAATTTCAGTAGCTTGCAATTCAATTAGAGAGTTAATTATGGTCCAAGAACTATCAAAATCTCCTTGCAACGAGCCAAGCCATTTTTTCAACTTTGCATGTGCACTCTCAGCTCTGCATAAATAATAATTCATATAAATAGCTCATTATAAACATTATAAATAATATTAACACTAAATTAAATAGAAATTATACCTGTTGGATGTCAAGTTACCAAAATGCATAATTTTATTTGTCCAAGCTGCTACAAATCTCTGTCTATATGGTGTTAACCATGTATCTTTCATATATTTCAAAACTCTTTGATAATCCTTGTAATCTTGATCGACAGATCTTAAATTTTCTTCATAATCTCTCTCAGCTAAAGAAAGCATTAGAGTACTCCAAGCCGACATAAAAGCATCACATTTTTTTTTGTCCTCAAATAACTTTCTTGAACTAGCAAGGATATTTTTTGTTATGTGAAATCTACATAAAATATTTGTTGCGCTTGGGAACACTCTTTTAATAGAGCTCATCAATGCCAACTCTCTATCAGTTACTATCACCCCAGGCAATATATTAGATATCATTAAACTCTTTAACTTTTCCATTGCCCATCTCATTCTTCTCTTTTATAGTCATAAGAATACTTCTTGGTTTAATTAGATTCTTCGTCATGTCAAATAACAAAGTCTCTTCTTTCTTATTTAATCTTCCAACAAACGAATGACCTTCAAAATGTTCTACAGGTAGATGATTATGGAACTCACATTTAACTTTCACAATCCAATCATCACCATTTTCCAATTTCACTCCCTGTAACATTAACGGGCAATTAATCTTTTTTGTTCCCGTTCCTTTACGAGATATTGTGCCAGTATCAACTATATTCTTAGGGAGCTTATAAGTTCCACCACGTTCACAACCAAGTCGTAATCTGGCTTTTCTCCTACCCGTTTGACATTGAGAAGATATGATTATAATAATGTAACCTAGTTTCTTTCCAGTTTCTCTCGCCCATGCAACTAAATGTTCTTTACTGCTAAAAACCTGCAGCATAAGTGTCATTTATAATATAAGTGTCATTATAATATTATGTGATTTTTATGTAGAGTAAATAAATTTATAAAATACATATAACTTACATTGTTGGTATAAAATGAGTTAACTGGATATGGTGTATCTGTTTGAGATTCAGTAGTCACTAGCTGTCAAGTGAGTGAAATTAAAATTGTAAGAAACTTAAATGTTATAATCATGTGCAAATTATCATAATTTTAAATAATAGTATATAAAAGCCTCATAGATAAAGATGAGAATTCATATCCTACTTTTATCCCTGAATTTAGACTTACATAATATCTCGATTATTATATTTTTCTTTTGCATTTAGAGATGAGTTAAAATAGATATTCATAGCATCAAACATCTCACCACACATACCTGCATTAAATCCCTCTATTATCACAGTTACATAACACTAAATTTGATAATGAAATACATAACAAAGTCAGGCAAAAATAATTTAAAATAACTCTCCATTAATCAAGAAAACTTTTGACTACCTACTTAAAAAATTAGCAATACTAAATAAATAAGGAAAATGATACTACTACAAAATTTTAATCTACAATAAGGATTGGAAACCAGAATCTCTCTCGAGTTGGTTTGCTCAGGCACAAAAAAAAAATAAAGCTCCCCACAAATTAACCGGCATCTGAATAACATATTTCTATTATTCTTTGTAAATAGTGTAGCTACTATGCTCCTATTAATTTGACGAAAGCTCACAATGTTTCTTCTCATGTAATATTATGGAGGCACCACAAAATAACATAAATCATATATTACTGATATCCATAGCCAAATTGGAAGATTCAAAGTAATTCCTCATAAATAAACTAAAAACTATAATAATAGTTTGATCAAATATGTTAGCCCTGTATATACACTAAAGAATTTTGTCATGGATGAATAGTATGTAATCACTTGACTGACACGTGTGAATGATTGTATTTAGTGATCTCTTCTCACTCGGAACCCCCAATTCTTCCATTATCACTGTCAGAGATGAAGTCATTTGTTGGTGAACCGATTAACTTTTTAAAAATTAAAATCTAGAAATCAACCATCTACGCACATTCTCTCCAACTCTTAGATAAAATTATTAATTGATGATCTATCTTATTATAACTTATCCATCCAACAAAGTGATTATTCAAAACTCATGTATATGTCCGTCTTTCTTCCTGCTCACAGTGATAGAATTGGATTGACAGAACCAAAAGGGAGACAAGCTTTAGACCAAAATGAATACCACAGGATTGATTCATATGCATCTTCTTCTAAGATAAGACTTGAAGTTCGTTTACACAGAACGAGAAAGACAATTATTAAGAATGGGACTAAAGCCAGTTTTTAAGATTACAACGCTGGGGAAACGAATGCAATAACACAAACATGGAATATGAATAGGAATGGTTACAATAACAACACATGATTTTTTTTAACAGAAACGCATTTGAAATTACCTAAAAAGCATCGTTATCATCTCTTACATAGCTTTCATCATCTTCATATTCTACCACATCCATAATCCTGAGTATCAAACGCTAGCAGAAAAATCTTATGTATTCTGTGTGTAATAAGTGAAGAAGACAACACCGTAGACTTGATTTTTAATAACGTACGATGAATGTGGGAAGAAAGGGAGAGGACGATGAATGTGGGAATAAAGGGAGAGGACTACGTGATTATCTTTTCTGTTGGTGGCTATGTGAATCTCTTTTGATAGGGCTACGTGATTTTTTTGGTGGCTATGTAATTATCTTAGGTTTTTTTAATCTTATAATTGAAATTTTAATTAGGGGCTATAAGGATAAACTTGTAATATTACATAATAATTTAATTTATTTTTTTATATGGGGGCTATGTTGTGAAATATGGTGGCTATATTTAGAATTGCTCTTTATACATACATCCCAATGATCATACCAACCTTCAATTAGTGGTTGTTCCCCTCTCAGGTAATAACTTCTTTACCTGGAGCAGATCCATTAAACGTGCTTTAAGAGGGTGCAATAAAATTCGATTCATTGATGGGAGTTTCCCAAAACCGCCTACTGACTCTTCTTATTATAATTCATGGTTGAAAGTTGACTATCTAGTGTTCACTTGGATCTTAAATTCGATTACTAAGGAGCTAGCAGTTGGATTTCAGTATAGTGATACTGCAGCCAAGTTATGGAGTGAGATAGTGTCAAGGTTTGACATATGTAGTGGACCTAAACTATATATATTGGCAAGAGAGTTAGTAATTTGTGTGCAGGGTCATAGTTCTGTGATGCAGTATTACAATACATTAAATTCCATTAGGGATGAGATAAACGTTGTAAATGTACAATCCGACTCTGTGTATGTTTTTGGGGCTTCAATGGTGATAGAAGATAAAAAATGGGCTATGAAATTTCTATTGGGATTGAATGAGAGTTTTGATTTTGTTAGAAGTCGAATATTGATGTTTGATCCTCTCCCGAATGTTAGTAAGATCTATTCCATAGTCCTCCAAGACGAGGATCAGAAAAAAGTAGCATCCCAGCATGTTGTTACAAGTGATATAGTGGTGTTCACTTCCAATAAGCATGCTCAAATAGGGCCTCGGATGAGAAAATTGAATGGTCCACCCCCTAAGCCTTGGATTTCTAAAGAAGAAAGAAGGAAGCTAAGTTGTAGTCACTGTAGTGGTACTGGGCATAAAGAAAAGGAGTGCTACAAATTGCATGGCTTTCCGGACCGGTATAAAGAAATGAGAAAAAGAGGGAGGCTGATCATGCTTTCCTTGTCACTAAAAATGATTCTGACACTGAGACTGGTGGCAATGTTGATGTATGTAAGCTGATTGAGAGCAAAATTGAAGAGTGCTTTCTCAAATATAGAAAAGATGAGGAGAAGGTGAACATGCTTACATGGGATAACATAGCAGATGATCCTTTCTCCAACTATGAAGCACATTTTATTTTTGGAGTTAATGACTTGGTAAATAGGAGTCCGTGGATTCTTGACTTTGGTGCCAGTGTACACGTGTGTTGCAATGCTACACTTTTGAGTGATATTCAATAGCTAGATGTTCCACAAAGAATTCACTTGCCAGATGGAACATCTATTTGGATTCAATATGCAGGAAAGACAGTGTTATCACAAGAGTTTTGTCTATCCAGAGTTCTCCTTGCACCTTCCTTTACACATAATTTTATATCTGCGGCTCAACTAATTAATGATACAAATGTTCAGTGCACCTTTGTAGATACGCATTGTCTAATACAAAGAAAGGGAAGTGATCATATTCTGGGTATGGGTAGAGCTCCAGGGAAGGTATATATTCTTTCTTCTTAACCCAATTCACATGTTAATGTTGTCATAGGTGATAAGATGAGTATTGCAGCTGATTGGCATAAAGTTCTTGGGCATGCTTCTCTGACTACAATGTTGCATATGCCAGGTATAAAAGAACTTTGCACACCCAATACTTGTGATACTATTGCAGCCTGTAAAATATGTCATCAGTCTAAACAATGTAGGGATCATTTCCCTTCACAGGGACACATAACTAGTTCAACATTTGAATTAGTTCACATGGATTTATGGGGACCCTATAAAGGTGAATCCATCACTAACACTTCTTATATGCTGACGGTTGTGGAAGATTTTAGCCGTTGCACTTGGATCTTTCTGTTACATTCCAAAGATCAAAGATCATGTGGCAGGTTTAATTCATGAGTTTCTTAAAATGGTAGAAACTCAGTTTGGGGTAAAGGTTAAGAAACTTCGGACTGACAATGGGAGTGAATTTATCAACAAAAGGGTTCATGACATACTTTTAATTTAGGAGTTATTCACCATACTAGTTGCAGTTATAGTCTACAACAGAATGATGTTGTGTAAAGAAAACATAGAACCCTTATGCAGACAGCTCTAGCCTTGATGTTTCATAGTAATGTTCCACATAAGCTTTGGCTTTGCTCCCTTATGCATGCAACATGGTTGATTAATAGATTGCATTCAGCCAATCTGAATTGGAAAATTCCTTTCACAACATCAAATCTAAACAAAAACCTATGATATGTGGGTGAAATAAGCATGAATAATCACAACAATGCATCAATAAAGAGGTCATTTCACCCACATATCAGTATGTCATATTGTGTACCAGGCATGATATCTGTTATGATGTTGGCATGACAGCGAGATATCAATCTAACCCACGACGGGCGTATTGCACTATAGTAAAGCACTTCTTCAATTATTTGAAAAAAGGACTAGAATTATTGTCTAGTTTATCAAAGTGAGGAATTGTACCCTTTGGGTTACACATATTCGGATTTCCAGGGAGACCAGGATGAGAATAATTCAACCTCACACTATGTGTTTACCTTGGAGGAGCACAAAGAAGAAATGCATTGTAGATTCTACCTTGGAGGCTGAATATGTCGCTGCTTCCGAAGCTTCGAAAGAAGTGATATGGCTCCGGAATTACCTTTTAGAGTTGAATGTGATTTTGAGTTTGCCCAAGAGTATCACAGTCTATTGTGATAATGTTGGTGTAGTGGAAAACTCGAAAGAACCATGGACTCACAAGGCTAGTAATCACATATAAAGGAAGTACCACATCATACGAGAAATTGTATCTAGGGGCAATGTGCAGGTCAAGAATATTGACACTAGGGACAACCTAGTTTATCCATTTACAAAGTTCTTGCCATAGAAGGCTTACGAATGACATATTCGTGGGCTAGGACTAAGGTAGATTCCTACAACTGATAGTGGTTAATGTAATAGCTAGGCTAGATAGACACACTGTATACTCTAGAAAATGAATTATAATGTTTTGAGTATAAGTGGGAGATTGTTGGGTTTTGTATACTGAAAGCATTTATTACAGTGTGTATAAATTCAACTTTATCTCCTATCTGTAAACAAACTTACATGCGAGAAAAATGGTATCCTCTTATCTCTTCGATAGGGAGATCATACGGCGTGTAGTAGATCGCAGAAGACTGTATTGATCACTTGACCTGGCGAGGTATAAATATAGTAATCATAGCCGAGACAACTTGATGATATTTCTGTCGATGTAAATTAGATAGAAGTGATTTATCTTGATCACTTGATATCCTGGTATGTGTTGTTGCATATTGATTGGACCACCATGAATTGTATTCTTCTTTCCGACTTCAGAGAATACAAGATCTCAAGTCTTGATATAATCTATTCTCTAACGAAGATTCATGGATGTGCACGGGTTAACTGATACTTTGACTAGCCATGGTGGAGATCCTGAGTAACGTGCTCTTATACTGATAAGCTATTTTTAACAACAAGCAAATAATATTTTTACACCTTAAGGTGGTCGATCTTAGAGAGACTGTGCAACGAAATACCCAAAGTACCAGCCACAGTTTTAGAACATAGAAGTTTGAGGATTTTAGAAAAGGGATTTGATTTTTGAAATTTAAAGATAACAATGCAAGAAAGTAAAGATTTTTTAAAACAATAAAGGAAAACACAGATCGTAGGGCAGATATTCTAATCATTAGCATGTAATATCCATCAACTCAGCAAAAGGAAAAGATTAGATTTTGATGGATAATAAATTCCTTGGTCTGACAATTAAATCATAGATTACTAAATAGTGACAATCTCTTCTCGGTCTCAAGAACACAAATTGAGCCAACCTCAATATTTATCTAATTAATTCCTATAAAATATTCTTCTTTTTGAGACAGAAAACAAGTGTATTTAATTCCCTCTTCCTATTAACAATCTTCACCTCTCGGTCTTTCGATTGATAACTATAAACCTAGACTCAAATTCATCTCTCGATCCTTCTTTAAATCTAGACTCATTAATTTATTCTCAGGAAATTAAACCATACTATTGAGTTGATTTTAATTAAACACGCATCAGAACAAAATATACAAAGCCCTAGAACCTGTTAAGGTTCTAACCACAAAACATAACTAGAACAGAAGCAAACATATTATTCATTACCTTAACAATTGAAATAAAAACCTTCAAAGTCTTGAAAAACTCCAATGCTCCAATATTCTAAGTGCAATAATGCATAAAAACTACTATAATTTTGTGCCTAATAATAGAGTATTTATAGAGGAGCCAAAATATCTAATCTAGGTATAGGACTAAAATAAAAGATATATCCAAATCTGGCTAAATTTTCCATCTTCAGCATCCGTGTGGATCAACATGAACCATGTCGATCGACACACACGTCAGTCAAAATACGGGCCAATCCTTCTTGTCGAGCAGCCTGTCCAACCTCCATGTCGATCGACGGGGAGCATGTCGATCGACATGCTTGCATGCATCGAGCCTTTTTTCTATTTTTCCTTTCGATCGACATCCGACCTCTCTGTCAATCGACATGCACCACGTTGATCGACAGAGAGGTAATGCTTCAGATTTTGGCTCGTCTTCCAACTTGGTTGATTTCCCGTGTGTCAATCGAAGCAGTAACTCTGTTCTTCACGGCTCTTTCATCATTTCACCTCTTTTTAGCCCTAAATACCTGCAAAACTCTCCATCAAGAGCATAGCATCCTATATAATAGACTCATCCACTGAAATAACTAAAAACATAACCTAATTGTACTGAAACAATGGAGAAAAATATAGATAAGTGAGTACAAATACGAGCTTATCAAACCCCCCAAACTTGAATACTTGATTGTCCTCAATCAAAAGAAAAGATTGGAAATAAATCTCAAGTAGTTGAAGTGCAATGCCTCACACAATTCAAGAATAAAAAAGGACTTTGATTAGGTTGTAATGTAGGCTTTTGTGAAAGGTAGGGAAATATCACCAAGTGACTAAAATCAATCAAGTTGTACTTCCTCAATCAATCTAAACCACTATCTATTCATCATCCACCCATCTCCTAAAATTTCCAACACAACTCAAGGCTCATTTTTCTTTTTTCTTTTTTTTATCTTTCGCATTTTTTCCTAGAGCCCAGCCTTCTTTAGATTACCCAAAAAAAATCCTTATCCTTTTTATAATTATTGCTCATCATGTTCACCTCAACTTATAGACAAGAAGGAATCCAAGCTTTCACTCATAGACAAGAACAGAAAACAACAGACTCAGAGGCTTATTATGAACAATTTTAAATCAATCTTTCCTTTATTCCACCCAAATCTCATAGACAAGAAACAATTCACATGTTTATAGTACTTCCCATAGACAAGACATAACTAGAATGCTTTCCTTAACTCATAGACAAGAAAGAAGAGTAACAGGCTCAAAGGAGCTTACTAGGGATAAAATTTATAAGGGATAGTGTTTGGGATAATTTGGCTAACAAAGACGACCAAAGATCATTTTCTATCATTGTACACACTATGCAGTCTCGAAACAGAATAGAAGAAAGCTCTAGAGAAATAAAAACATACATGCGAATATCACATGAACAAATATAAGGCTCAAATCTCACTTGGGTTCAAATATTTATTCCTTAGTCAATTTCAATCCACTCAAACATCATGCAAGTGTAAGTTTTAATTACATCCTATTATGCGGTATTCTACATTCATAGGCAATCAACCACAATTGAAATCAAATCAAACTTATTTTCAATCAATTTCAATATCAAAACTAGTTCAAATGGGTTCAAAACTCAACAATTTTCCTCATCACTATATCCATATTTTTTTTCTAGGCAAAAATTTAAATAATTCAAAGAAAGCAATAAAAAGAAATCAAGTAAATGATACATAAGTTCGAATTTCTTGTCCAAACCCCAAAACTTATTTTGAACTCGGAGAGTTAGAAAAAGTTTGAAAATCAGACAAAAGAAAGAACTTGTAACTGAATGTTGATCTCAGACATCAATGTTTTTTATCCACGGGAGGAATCGGCTCGTCGCGAAAAAGAATTGCGGCAGCTTGCACTCTTTGTCAATCGACATGAGGGCTCTCGATCGACACAGAGCCTTCCTGTCGACCCACACCTTGGGTCGAAGTGTAACTCCGTGCTGAACTCTATGTCGATCGACAACAGGTATGTCGATCGAGACAGAGGTTAATCCGCCCTGATATTTTTTTTTAAAAATAAACTGAAATAATGGAAAAACTTAAAACTAAAAATAAAGTTAAACACACCAATAAAAATAAAAATAAAAATCGAAAAGAAAAACCAACGGGACTTGAAAAGAAAGCATGTAAAAGTTGGGTTACCTCCCAACAAGTGTTTTAGTTAACGTCGTAACTCGACGGTACCTTCTTTTCTCAAAACCAAGGCGGGCTAGAACGCACTTGCCTTCCTCGAGAATCCACCATGTAAACCAAGTGGTCTTGAATGACATTAGTGAACTCGAGATGAGATGGTGTAATTGACAATTTTGCTATCTTATTCCCTCGCTCCCATTCTTGAGCGACTTGGTCTTCCTTCTCTTCTTCAGTTTCTTCCACTTCATCTTCAATGGAGGTGATTTCGTAGCATTTGAATTGTTGTCGGATTTTGTCGAGCTTGAAAGTAATCTTTTCCTCGTTAGCTCGAAGTGTGATCTCCCGACCACGACAATCAATCAAAGCAGCACTTGTATCCAAAAAAAAATCTCTTCCCAAGAAAAGGGGTGTGCTTCCATTTTCCTTCATGTCCAAGACTACAAAATTTGCAGAGAAAATTAGATGACCCACACGAATGAGAACATCTTCAAGTATGCCTTTGGGGTGAGACACAGATCGGTCTGCCATCTGCAATGTAATTGTAGCCGGCCTCAACTCTTCAATCTTGAGACGCTGGAAGATGGAAAAGGGCATCAAATTGATGCTGGATCCTATGTCGCACAACACCTTTGGAAAAGCAATCCCTCCGATCTCGACTGGAATGGAGAAGCATCCTAGATCACTTCTCTTGATTGGAAGTCTTTTTTGTAGGATCATGCTGCACTGCTCATGAAGCTTGACTGTTAAGTTCTCCACAAAGTGCTTCTTTTTGCTCATCAACTTGCGGAGATACTTCATGAAACCTGGAATTTCACGTAAAGCTTCAATTAGTGGAAGATTAATACTCACCTTCTTCAAGTTCTCAACAAAGCAAGAGAACTTGGAATCCTCCTTCTGCATGGAAAAGTGCCGAGGAAAGGGCATCGCAGGAAGTCGAGCAGCTCCGGAACATGATGTTTTGTGCTGGGGAAGCTGCTGTGTCGATTGGGCAGGAATTGTGGCAGTCTGTCTTCCATGTCGATCGACAAGGGGTGTGTCGATCGACACACCTGCTGAGTTCCTATCGATCGGCTATTCTTCATCTCTCGAAATTTCTACATCCTCCTTACCTCTATGTCGATCGATAGGGGGCCTATCGATCGAAATAGAGGGCAATCCAGCGGGCTGCTCCTCCTTTTCTCCCCCAAACTCATTTTAGGGCATGCTCAGACCTGTGTAGCTTGTTTCGGATCTCAGTTTGATGGACTTGTAGTCCTTTTAGTTCTTTGGATTGATTTCGGTGGTCCTCGGTAGCTTTCCCGATGTGTGTTGCGCACCAAGTGAGGTGGCAATCTGACTGACTTGAGTCTCGATGATCTACACGTGCTTTCCAAGTCTGTCCACCTTGGTATTGACCCCTGCTATTTCCTGCTCAATCTTTCCAACCCAGTAGTCGAAAACTTTGATAAATGTCTGTAGGACCTCGTCGAGGCTCTCCTTCATCTCTTCCACGATCTCACCATTCTGCCCATCAAATTCTAGTGGAGCATGTTTGGCACCTTCCGGCTGAGCATAGGAAAATCCGGGATGGGCTCTATGGTGGTAGTGCTGGTATCCCCCTTGTGGGTATTAATTTTAGTATCCACCACGATTCATGTAGTTCACATCGGCGACGAGATCAACTTGTGCAACAAAAACACAAGCACTAGAAGTTGATTTTTCAGCTTCCCCTTGAGCTTTTCAATCTCCTTCTTCAAGGTATCATCTTCCTTCTTCTCCATAGCTCGAATTTGTGGTCTCCTCGGATTAGACCATTGCTGAGTGTGCAAGGCCATCTTTTTTTAACAACTTTAGGGCTTTTTCGGGCGACTTGCTCATCAAAGAACCCCTCGCAGCATTGTCAACGGACTCTTGGGTTCTCTCATTCATCCCTCTGTAGAATATGTGGGCCTGCTCCTCGGTATCAATTCCATGGCCCGGGCAACTCCCCAATAACTCATTCCACCTGTTCCATACCTTGAACAAGGACTCGTCCATCTTCTGGTGGAACTACAGGATCTCCATCTTCTTTTGAATCATGACAGATGGAGGAAATAATTCGGCGAGGAACTCTGCTCGGAGATCAGCCTAAGTGCGGATGCTGTTGCAATCTAAGGCTATAAACCATGTTCGAGCCTGATCCCAAAGTGATAAGGGAAACACGCATAGACGGATCACATCCTGGCTGACTCCGTCTTGCTTGATGGTTTCACAAACCTCAACGAACATGCGGAGATGAGTCTAAGGATCCTCCACTGCTCGGCCACCAAATTGGTTATGTTGAACCATCTGAATCAAATCGGTCTTGAGTTCAAAGTTATTAGCAGTGATACAAATAACAAATCCCTCATTCCCGGACTGTGGTCTGTACCTCCTCGCCATGACATTTGGATCCTCATCGTCGGAGTCTTCTTTGTGGTGCCTTTCTCTTTCTTTCCTTGTAGCCTCAAGTCTGTCTGCCTCTCTTTCAGCCATGAGTTGCTTGATGATGTCCTTCATGTGGTTGACATCTTGGACTAGAAATAAGGCACTCCCTTGAGTTATTTGTGTGTTTGGCTCCTCCAAGGGTGGCATGTTTGAGAAATCACCTTCGGTTCTATGAGGTGGTGGATCCATGTTTGTGTTTGTGCCTTGTTTCTCTTTGTTTTTCCTCCTCCGAACTGTGGCTTCCAATTCAGGGTCAAAGACTTCAAGTGGTTTCCTCTGAGCTCGCGTGTTCATCCAACCTGAGAAAAGAAGTGCAGAAAATCAGCCATTATGTCGATCAACAGGGGGCCTGTCGATTGACATGCAGGTCTGTTGCAGCTATGTCAATCAACACGTGCTGTGTCTATTGAAATAGACGCAAAAACCTAAAAACTCACACAAATCCTAATACACGAAATTAAACAGCAAAAACCAAAATAAACACAAAAATAAAATAAAAACTAAAATAAAATACAACCTCAATCCATCAGAACTAAAAACAAACTAATATCTAGATAAATCTGACAATCCCCAGCAACGTCGCCAATTTGATAAGCTGTTTTTAGCAGCAAGCAAATAATATTTTTACACCCTAAGGTGGTTGATCCCACAGGGACTATGCAACAAAATACCCAAAGTACCAGCCAAAGTTTTATAACTTAGAAGTTTGAGGATTATAGAAAATGGATTTGATTTTTGAATTTAAAGAAAACAATGCAAGAAAGTAAAGATTTTTGAAAACAATAAAGGAAAACACAGATCCTAGGGCAGATATTCTAATCATTAGCATGCAATATCCATCAACTAAGCAATAGGGAAATATTAGATTTTAGTGGATTAAATTCCTTGGTCCGGCAATTAAATCCTAGATTAGTAAATAGTGACTATCTCCTCTCGGTCTCAAGAACACAAATTTAGCCAACCTCAATGTTTTTCTAATTAATTCTTATACAAGATTCTTCTTTTTGAGACAGAAAACAAGTATATTTCATTCCCTCTTCCTATTAACAATCTTCACCTCTCGGTCTTTTGATTGATATCTATAAACCTAGACTCAAATTCATCTCTCAATCCTTCTTTAAATCTAGACTCATTAATTTAATCTTAGGAAATTAAACCGTGCTATTGAGTTGATTTTAATTAAACATGCATCACAAAAGAATATACAAAGCCTTAGAACCTGTTAGGATTCTAGCCACAAAACATAACTAGAATAGAAGTAAACATGTTATTCATTACCTTAACAATTGAAATAGGAACCTTCAAAGTCTTGAAAAACTCCAATGCTCCAATATTCTAAGTGTAATAATGAATAAAAACTACTGTAATTTTGTGCCTAATAATAGAGTATTTATAGAGGAGCCAAAATATCTAATCTAGGTATAGGACTAAAATAAAAGATATATCCAAATCTGGCCATATTTTCCATCTTTGGCATCCGTGTCGATCGACATGCACCATGTTGATCGACACACACGTCAGTCGAAATACGGGCTAATCCTTCCTACCGAGCGGCCTGTCCAATCTCCATGTCGATCGACAAGGAGCCTGTCAATCGACACGCCTGCATGCATCGAGCCCTTTTTCTATTTTACCTTTTGATTGACATCCAGCCTCTGTGTCGATCGACACAGAGGTAATGCTTTGGTTTTTAGCTCGTCTTCCAACTTGGTCGACTTCCCATGTGTCAATCGAAGCAGCAACTCTGTTCTTTACGGCTCTTTCATCATTTCACCTCTTTTTAGCCCTAAATACCTGCAAAACACTCCATCAAGAGCATAGCATCCTTTAATAGACTTGTGCATAAAATTAACTAAAAACATAAACTAATTTTATTGAAACAATGGAGAAAAATATAGATAAGTGAGTACAAATACGAGCTTAACAATACCCGCATCTTGGGTAACAACAACTTGTGTAGAATGTTCAAACGACTGAAGTTAGATTACCATATCCAATTAATAGGATGGGGAGAATGGATTACGGGTCCTACGTATTTAGTTCTTTGGATTATTCCCTTGGGAATCCAAACTTTTGTGATTTCGATAGTATTTGACTTCTAGTTGTCTTCGGCTGCAACCTTTTGTTTCCTTTTTAAATAATGCATGTCTTTGTTTTGAGAAGGTGTGGGAGTGTGTGTAGTCCTTTTGGAAGTGTGCTTCCTTGAAGGACCTAGGAAACTGACTTCCAGATATGTGTGATAACGAGGTGACTTCTTATTGAAGAATTTGTGACCACCGTGGTTAGCCTTCACAGCCCTTGAAAATAAATCATGGCTGGGCTCCGGCCTCAAGTAAGTGTTCCCCTTACTTGAAACAGTCCTCTTCTCAATCTGAGCTTGCGATTTGGAACTATGGTTATTGAAAGGACCGGGTTGGTTTTTCGGCTTCTTCGCAATATAAAACGATTGCTTGATCGAACTGGTGGATGGAAACAACTTCATTACTATAGGAGCATACTATTTTTCCAGTTTCTATGGCTGGACTAGCTTCCTTCCGGTTTGAGTTTTAGTTACTCTAGGGTTGTTCTGTTTTACCAGTTTATCCTTAGATTTAGACTTATTAGTTGATGGATTTATATACTGAAAGCATTATGATTGGTATATTATGTACAAGGTCGATTGGTTAATATACTGGGAATCATAAATGTTGTATGTTCATCTCTTGTCTGAATTAACAAACATGCGTCGCAAACGCTCTTATCCTCTTATCTCGTCGATAAGGAGATCATACTGTGTGTAGTAGATCACGGAAGATAGTATAGATCGTCTGACCTAGCGAGATATAAATTGTTATCACAGCTGAGACAGTTCCTGGATAAACTGTCGATGTAGGCTGCAGCATACACAGTAATAAGCATCTTATCTTGGATGGTTTGGGATGTTGGTGCGGGGAACGTATTGATAACGACCTAAGTTGAGATCGATTCTTTTATCTAACATTAAAAGAATCTAGATCTTTATGGCTTGATGAGATCCTAAACCTAAATGAAGGTACAGAAGTATACACAGGTTGTGTATCACTTTGAGTTGCAGTGAAAGACTCTAGTTCAGCTTGTATATCTGTTTCTTAGGTCATAGAAGTTTGTGTATGACTGTCAGGTACTGGAACTAGGTAGCCACATCCAGTATAGGATGGTGACATTCCTTGAGCAACTCAAAAGGTTCGTTATGATAAACTCCTGCAGGTTGATTAAGTTCAAGCATAAGTGAAAAGGACTTGCGTGGATTGACTCAAGAATATAAGATGTTAATTAATTAAATGGCTTGTCAGAGCCTAAATTAATTAACGAATGTCTGTAACCTTAAATGTGGGGATATACCAAGCCCATGCAACCCCTACCTCAAAACGTGGTAGCAAATAGGTAGGACAATATTGATTCTCTAGTGGAATGAATTAATATTAATTAATTATTTATATTCTGGGTTGAATATGATAATTAATTAATTGATAGGCCTTATTTTCTATTTGCATTCTGGTCCCTGGTCTGGCCCATGAAAATTCAGGCCCAATAAAAGTCTAGAATTTCCTATAAATAGGCTTTTGTTTCTCAGATCTCAACAAACCACAAGATCATAAGTTGCAACACAACAAACCAGGATTTGGGAGCGGTGGTGATCGATTAAGATCTGAGAACACGGAGGAAATTCTGCTTCTCATTCGGGCAAGAAATCTGAAGGGAATCTTCACCTGATATTCGGATAGGAGTTAGGATACAAATCAAAAGATCAGATCAGGAGGATCATGTTCTTTCTTCTCTCTCTCTTTGTTTTCAAATTAATCTAATTTATTTCATAGATTTAATTCCTTAATCTGGTAGGAATAAATCTTGATGCACGGGAAAAGGATCGAGGATCAAATGTCTGTGGACTACGTTCTTCAGGTTTCTACAATCAAAGTATTCCGTAAAACCCTCTTATGCATAAATCAATAGGAGCATGCTACGATTAATTATAGGATGTTTTTCCCTGTAATTTTCAAATTTAAAATTAAATCTGTAAAAGAAGAAGAACGCGATGAACACAGCGGTAGCGCACAGTAGGGTCGCACAATGACGCACGACAGCGCCGGCACAATGGTTGCCTACAACAGGGTCACACTGGAGATGGTGCACAATAGACCGACGCAGCGGTGCAGCTGCAGCAAAACCCTATGTTTTGCCGCGGCGTGCGCGTGCGTAGAAGGCAGCAGCTGCGCGGCCACAGGCCGCCCAGACAGGTGCGACGGACCACCGGGACAATGGCCTGATGGATGACAAAAGCCGGGGATGGTGGTGTGCAGCGAACGAGGCGCGAGAAGCGCGCACAACATGGCAAAACCCTAGGTTTTGCGTGCACATGCGGCATTTCTGTGCAGCCTCACGCGCGGTCGCCAGTGGTGCTCTCTCCTCTCTCGAACGACATCGGCGATGGCAGGTGGTGCGGTGTGGCTCGTGGGGACGGAGGCAAACGACAGGTGGCGGCTGCAGCGGGCGCAAACCCCAGGGTTTGCGGCTACAATCGGGGTGCGCATATCCACCGCGCACTCACATGTTTTTCCGACAAGCCAGAGGTGCCGATGATGGAGAAAAAGATGGCCGGCGTGAAGGGCAGCGGCGGCGTAGGCCGGGGGCAGCAGCAGGCAAAATGGGCGATGACCGGGGTGGCAGAATTATGTGCTGCAGCCATGCGATGTGCATGCATAGCTACTGTGTGATTCCGGTAAGCCTGGGGCGATGGTGGGTTGCCGGCGGCGGCGATTTGTCTGTGGTGCCCCGTCGGGCCAAGTTCTCGTGGGCTATCAGGCTTGCAATGTGTGCACGGGCCCGTGATATGGTTAACTGGCCTAGTTGTCCAATTTTCTGATGGATCAAATCTTGGAGGCCCTATTTTCAGAAATTAAAAATCAGATAACAGTCCAAGTAGTGGGAGCCCAGTGGAAGATCTGTGAAATAATTCCAAATTGTAATAGAAAGAATTATTTCTTCTTTTGTATCATGAGGCCACGAGGACATTTTTTATTTGCTTTATTATTTATCTTCGCATGATATATGTGTTTATATTAATTGCGCAACCTACGAGCATGTTGTAGATAATAGAAGCACATTTAAAATGCTTTTATTTACAGCTTTAAAGCATGCTATGTGATTTATTTTGTGTAATTAATAATAACTATAAATTCGGGGTTCATGCTTTGCATGATAGAATTTTAGCAATATTATAATTATGTCTACATAAAATAATCAGTGCAATTGAACCTTATGAAATTAAAAATTACTAAGCTTATTATTTAATAAGACCTCCACAAAGCGATCCTTTATGGGAAGTGGGTAATTTTTTAGGTAAACGTCTACATTTGTAGCTTGCTTAATTTATTATTCATAAGTTCTAATAGATAGGATTTCTTAAAACAAACATTTAGTTCATGTGAGAAGTGGGAGCTCATACGTAAACGTATACATGTGTAGCTTGCTTGTGAAATTTTCATAAGTTCTCTAGGGATTGAATTAAATGAGACAACCTTATTATAAGAGATCAGGTGTGTTCTAGTAGATTCTTATATGGGAGGGTTGTCTTTAGTGGTATGCTAGCTTAGATATTGTCCAGAGTATAACTCAAATGTAATGTCCCTGCTAAGTAGGATAATATGGTCTTAAGTTAGTCTCCAATTATTAATTTCATTTGTCTAAGGAACCCTGGCATGGAATGGAATTAAAGGACTGGGATTGAACGATGCAGTCTGGTTAAGTGTTTTGTCGTAAACGTCCACATGCGTGGCTTACAATAGTAATACTTAGGCAAATTGGAGGAAAGATTAATATTGTTTTATCATAATGTTTCAGTATTTAATTGTTTCAAATGTTTGCACCTATGTTTTAATTTCTGCTTTAATTTAATATTTTGAGACAGGTCTATTGCTCATATTGTCAACCTCTTAACATCGAACCCTTTAACTGGTCCGAATTTTCTTGAATAGAAATATTGCTTCATGGAAATACTCTATTCTACAAAACATGCCTATGTACTTTTCATGGACCCACTATCTCCTTGGTATTCGAAAGGTTCTGGTTATGAGCGAGAATTCTATGACAGATGGAAAGCCACTGATGATTTTGCCTACTTTTTCATCATGAACAATTTGTCTAGAGAATTAAGGCTCAAGTACAGGACATACCGGACTGTTGTTGAGATATGGAGGGATCTTGTGAAAGTATATGGGAAGGTGAGACGAACTATCAGTTATGATCTTGTAAAGGACCTAGTTTGCAAGCAAATGACTGAGGGGAGTTCGTTGGTTCTGCACTTCATCAACATGATGAGAATAATGAGGAAGTACAGACAGAGAGGTGGACGAGTTTATAAACGGGCAGAAATAAACATTGTCATGCACTCTCTATCTGATTCTTATGATGATTTCATTAAGTGTCTTGCTACCAGGCGTGAGTTTCCTCTTTATGAGTTGCTCAGGGCCCTATTGCGAGAAGAATCTGACATGATGTCATTTGAGTTTGCTCCAACTTTGTCAGCTCTTGACAAGGCAGTTTCTGATGCAAAAGAAATGCTTAAACGGTTAGATGAAGTAGATGACGCAGAAGTCATCACCAGGCCATGCAGACGCAAGCGAAGTGAAGTAGATTGTCTAGTGGATAGCACCGGTAGATAAGGTACGTCATGTGCATTTATAACGGAAACATGTTTAACATCAGTTTCTACCTATTCTTGGGTAGTGGTTACTGGAGCTAGTAATCAAGTTTGTTATACTTTGCAGGAGTTCAGGCCGACAAGGTAGCTGATGCAAGACGAAATTATCATCTCAATGGGCAGCGGAGAGCGAGTCTCAGCAGTAGCCATTGGAGATTTTACTTTGTTCTTTGAAAACAATGTTTTGATTTTGAGAGATGTTTTATATGTGCCGATTTTTTGGCGGAACTTAATTTTAGTTTCCAAGTAATTTAATGATGGATTTTCAGTTATTTTTTATAGTGGAGTTTCTATCATTGGGAATATCGGTTTATCCGTCATGGCAAACTAATTAACTCTCTCTATATCAATGATTGTACGCATAAATCTTCTGTGAATGTTGCAAACTCATCCAATAATAATAATCATTTAAAGAGAAAGTTTTCTTCCGATGAGGATCAAACAAATCTCTGGCACTTGAGACTTTGTCACATCTATCTAAAGACGATTAAAAGATTAGTATGCAATGGGCTCTTGGAATCTTTCCAAGTGGTACCGCATCAATTCTGTGAATCTTGTATAGAAGGAAAGATGATGACCAGGACTTTTAAGGCAAGTCAGTCTCGAGTAGAAAATGTGTTGGAATTGATCCACTGTGATTAATGTGGACCGATGTCAACACAAGCTCGTGGAGGTTTGAGTACTTCGTCACATTTATTGATGAGTACTCAATATTTGGATATATCTATTTGCTTCGCTACAAGTCTGAATGCTTTGAGAAATTCAAAGAGTTTATGACTGAGGTAGAAAAGAAGCTAGGCAAGACTATCAAGACTCTACAATGGGATCGTGGTGGAGAATACCTCAGTAACGAGTTCTTGCAGTACCTGTCAGATAACGGGATTACATCCCAGTGGACTGCACCAGGAACTCCGCAACAAAATAGTGTAGCGGAAAGAAGAAATAAGACTCTTTTGGAAATGGTCAGGTCGATGATGAGTTATGCAAGCTTGCCAATTTTATTTTGGGTATATGCCTTGGAGATAGCGGCCTATTTGCTTAACCTCGTACTTTCTAAATCAGTTCCTAAAACGCCTCTGGAACTCCGGTATGGGTGAAAGCCAAGTTTAACCAGAATGAGGGTTTGGGGTTGTCCAGCATATGTTCTCACAAAGGTAACTAATAAGTTAGAAAGTAGGTGTAAGAGGATGTTGTTTGTAGGATATCCCAGGCAAAGGAAAGGTGGTAATTTTTACTGTCCTGAGAATTAGAAAGTGGTTGTCAGTACTGATAAGTTCGTATTTTCACTAACTTATCAATGTGTTTCTTTAGTATTTTAGTGTTTTAAGAGCATTTTATTCACTTTTGCATGCATGATAGGGTTATTGCACGTTAGATGCTCATGATGGTGTGTTTTGCATGTTTCGAGGGCATGGAATGATCAGCGTATAAGGCTTCACCTCGATCGATGTATGCCGGTATCGATCGAAGTTGACGGGATTGCAACGATCAAAGGGAGGGTCGAACCGAACCTCTACCTCGACCGACGTGAGGCCACGTCGGTCAATGTCGACCCATATCTGGCGGATTTTTCTTGGTTTTAAGATAGATTTGTATCTTAATTCCTATGCCTGACAGGATACATCCAAGACAACTATAAATAGCCCTCTCTAGGTCGAAAATTGGTGTTAGATTTGAGATTTTATCGTAGAAAGAGACTACAAGCAGCAATTTAGTATTTTGTAGTTTATTTTCACATTTGGTTTGCATTTGGAGATTGTGGCAACAACTCAATATTTTTCTGGATTCAATTTTTTGTTATACAAGACTATTTCAGATTTTATCTTTTTATGTTAATTATGATTATGTCTTTGCATAGCTAAATTCTCTATAGATTCTACGGTTTAAATATTATGCCGATGTATGATTGAATTGAATTAATTGCTTTTCTTATTCGTAGTTTATGAAAACTAGGACTTATTACGATCTTGATTTATTGGCCATAAGTTAGGATTCAATTAGTTGGAATCTAGAGACTCAAAAGGTAATCGATTTCAATGGAATATGGTTTTCATAATACAAATTGTTTTTCTTGTCTGAAAAAAGAGAATCGATTGTAGGAATAAATTTGTATGGGTAATTGGAGTTAATTATAATTTCTCGAGACTGAAAAGGTAGAGTAAATTAATTAATCAACTTTGTGAATTGTCCTCAACTGAAATTCATAATACTTTTCCGATGTTCCACTACAACGAATAATTAAAATTGGCAATTAACTGATTCATAATTACAGATATGGCATAATAGGTAGTAGGATCTATGTTTCTCATATTTGAATTTCAAAACCTTTCACGATTTACTGCTTTATTTCAATTTTAGGATTCAACCACCAAATTCTGTATTCTATTTTCCTAACCAATATTCTGAAAATGATTGATTTAGTACTTAGGGTTTATTCGATACTTCACTCCTTTGGGATTCGATAATTTTATTTCATCACTATATTATTAGCTTAGCTAACTCACTAGTCAAATAATTTTAGCGATCAAATTTTGGCGCCGTTGCCGGGGAGTGAATAGATTAAGCCTTACTATTATTTCTGTGCTTGGAATTTTGATTTAGGTTGTAAAAATTCGCAAAGTTTAATTTTCTATCATATTTTCGAATTTTTTTCTCTCCACTTCGACCGAAGTCAATCGACCTCGATCGAAGTCAAGGTGTTTTTCTTTTCTATTTTCGTTTTTCATGTCAGTCAACCTCACTACCTCCTTTGCTATACAGGTAGTGCATGAGTAAAAGAGCTAAAGGGAAGGACCTGCTAGAGTACGATCTGGAAATTGAAGTGACTTGCCGAAAGAACCGAAGAAAGAAGCAGGAACAAGAAAGCTCGAGTAGTCAACCTATGGCTGAAATCATACACCAGGGGATCCACCGGAGGAGCAAGCCGCGCTTGTTCAAGAAGTTCAAGCCATGTGGGCACAACTTCAGCAGTTGAATCTTGAGAGGAACCTCAAGAAGAACAATAAGAATAACCGGGGTCTTCGCCACAATCCACTATTCGAGAATATTCCTGATGATGATGAGGAAGAAGATCAGGATCATCCCGAGGGATTAGATGATGAAGAAGAGTATGCCATGCAGAAGCAGTATCAACCTCAGTTCAAGGAGATAGACTTCAGAATTGGTATCAACGCCAATAACTTCGAGCTAAAGATCGGGTTGGTGCAAATAGTGCAGCAAAACCAATTCGGCGGCAGAGCAACTGAGGACCCATATGCACATCTAGATAAATTCCTTATGCTCTGCGACATTGTCAAGATCGTAGGGGTCAGCAATAGTGCCGTCTGAATGCGTATGTTCGCATTCTCTCTACGGGATAAGGCACAATCCTTGTTTACTGTACTGGACAAGGGGAGCATCAGTACATGGACCGAGCTAAGGAATGAATTCTTAGGGAACTTTTTCCCTCCGAACGTCATCAGACAGAGAAGGAAGAGATCATTTGGTTTGCTCAAAGATCTGACGAGAGCCTCTACGAAGCGTGAGAACGTTACAAGGAATTGTTGAGATCTTGCCCGGGCCATGGTCTACCCCTAGGAGAGCAGGCAGAGGCATTCTATGAAAGACTCAATGAAAGGACCATTGAGTTGGTGGATACCACATTGGGTGACACCATCATGACAAAAAGCGGAAAGAAGGCCATGGAATTCTTCCAAAAGATGGCTAACAATAATCAATGTTGGTCCTCGAGTCGACATCGACCTGTGAAGGAAGTTGAGAAAGTAGTGGAGAAGGTTGCCGAAGAACCTGATTTGGCAACCAAGGTGAAGAAACTGCATAAAGATTTTGCTACATTGAAATTGGAGCAGACAGTTGTTGTAGTAGAGCCAGTGCAAGCTCCGCTTGATGGGGACTGCGCCGTGGTGAATTTTGTCCAAAGGGGTTGTTACCAAAACAACTACCGCGGAGGATATCAGCAGCACAACCAGCACTACAATCAACCCTACAACTACAATCACGCTAGGAACCACCCTGGGTTTTCCTACGCGAACTCTCAAGCTGCAGAGCAGCCACCACCTGGATTCGCAGTGCAAGACGAAGTAGTGGTGGAGAAGAAGAAGTAAACTCTCGAGGACATTTTGGCTAAGTTTATGCATGGGTCCACGAATAAAATGAGTAAACTGGAGCAAGACATCTCAAGCGTGAATACTAAAGTTGACCAGGTGCAGAAGCATATGCAAATCATAGAGACGTAGGTCAGTCAGATGGCCAACGCCCTCAGAACCCAGCACAAGCCCGGATAGCTTCCAAGCAACACACAAGTCAACACCAAAAATCAGAATCAAAGGAATCAAGTGAATGTCATCACACTGAGAGGGGGTTATAAACACTCATTTTGTGCATTTTGTTGACGTGAATATGCTCACTTTTAACCTTAGATTAGACCACTATGAGATATTTTCATGCATTATCCATATTCTTTAAGGAATTATTACGTTTGGGTTGGTTTGTGGTTGTTTATGCAGATTTCACGCACAATTGAGTTGTTTACAAGATTTGACCACGTACCATGGGGCCAATCGATTCCAACTTGCATCGAGAAAAGGAAGAAATGAGAAAAGATCGAAGAAAAAGCTGAATTTCTGTTCGTGACGGAATCGACGACCCAAAACACTAAATCGGCGATCGCTGAAAGTGTATTTGGGTCGCCGATTTTGCAATTTCGCCTGTTTTATTATGGCGCATTTTCGGCGACCCACATTGCAATTTCGGCGATCGCCGAGAGGGTTTTGGGGTCACCGAACGGGTGATTTTGACGATTTTTGGTTCAAATCCCATATCTTTTCAAATCAAAGGGAGATAAGTCTAAATAGAGGCTCCCAAGACTAAAAAACGTTCCTTTATTGAAGATCGAAGAACTCGGGTTTTAGTTTCCATGTTTTTCAATTCTATGACTCTTTACTTCTTCGTTTTTATGGAACTTAGCATGATTGGCTAAGTCCTTTATTGATTCTAGGGTTTTGAAACTTGTTGGATAATTTCTTGATTGTTTATGTGATTCAATTTTCCTTTTCCATTGACGTTTTAATTATATTTGAGCTTTTCATTAATTACTTTATACTGGCCATTGATTGTAATTTGAATTGGTGGTTTTTGAACCGAGAGGTCTAGGCTATCGATTTAGACGCAGATTAATTAGATTTGATAGGTCAATTATCCGAGAGGAATTTGAACTATTGAAGGGTTTTAAAATCTAAGGTTTTATCAAGAGTAAAAGTCCTTTTGCGCATCCGAGAGGAGTCACTAGGTCTTTTATTTCCAAGTTATGGTTTAGAGTCCGAGAGGATCACCTGATAACATAATTGAGGTTAACTCACGTCTTTGGAAATTAAAATTGGAATTGAATTGCATAAATGACTTTTTAATTGTTTTTCAAAGTTGATTACCCTGGAATCCTAGTTTCCCTATATTTTCTAAATTCAATCCTTTTAATTG
Organism: Plectranthus barbatus; assembly: GCA_026898455.1. Taxonomy (NCBI): domain Eukaryota; kingdom Viridiplantae; phylum Streptophyta; class Magnoliopsida; order Lamiales; family Lamiaceae; genus Plectranthus; species Plectranthus barbatus. Next base: position 35,323 of record JAPKLW010001233.1, read on the forward strand.
CCTTTTTAAATATCTACCTTTCAGTATCGCCTAGTTTAAATGAACAAACTTTACTACCAGTGTGTCTAGATATTAATAAGGTATCTATGGTTTAGTGTTTGATTATACTTCAAGCCTGCAATTCTTGAGTTCGATAAATTATTACTTGCCCTCTGCAGTGGTCTATACACTTGCAGTTATAGCGTGTTGAAAAATACTCTATCAAGTTTTTGGCGCTGTTGCCGGGGATTGCATAGATTTATAGTTGACACTAATTCTGATATTACGCTATTTACTCTACACGTTATTTTACGCAATTTTATTTTATTTTCGGTGTTAATCACTTCTGGAATTCTGTGCAGGTAGTATATGCAAACCAGATCAAAGGGTCCAGTACGTGAACCCATAGATCCGGAAATCGAATGCACCTGCCGTAGGAATTCTGCCAGAAGAAAGTTAGCATTCCCAATGGCTGACAACAATCAAACAACGCAGATAGCTGATCTGCAGAGGCAGCTGCAAGAGATGAATCTGAAACTCTAGCAGCAGCAGCCTCCGGCTGCACCTCACCAGCCAACTATTGATGAGATGTATGAGCCGATGACTGACATGCATCGTCATGCAGATTTTGGGCCGAAGGTGGATATACCAAACTTTAAATTGAGAACGGGACTAATTCAGACCGCCCAGCTGAATCAGTTTGGGGGACTACCGTCTGAGGATCTCGATGTGCACATACAGCCTTTCTTGCTACTGTGTGACACGGTCAAGCAGAAACAGGTGCCGATAGACTACATCAGATTGCACCTGTTCTCCTTCACATTGCGTGATAGAGCCCTATCTTAGTATCTGTCTCTGAATCGCAGTGAGATCACTACATGGGAGGAATTATGCAAGTTATTTCTAGTTTAGTTTTTCCTGCCCAGTAAGATCATCCAACTGCAGACTCAGATAACGCAGTTAAGATAGTTTACTGGGGAGTCACTATACGAGGCATGGGAGTGCTACAAGGATCTACTGTGCGCTTGCCCTTGCCATGGTTTTACTGAGAAGCAGTAAGTCTGCCACTTCTATAGAGGGCTGGACAAGGAGACTCAGAAGCATGTGAATGCTTCAGCTGGAGGGTCACTAACTTCTAGGCCACAACAGGAAGTGCTAAACTTGATGGAATTCATGGCAAAAAGTGAATACAACAGGCCTACAGAGAGGATGGAACACAGAATAGCAGCAATAGACGATACAGGGGACCTGGCTGCTGAGATTAAGCTAATGAGGCAGGAGGTGGCTGCATCTACAAAATCTATGGAGCAGCGCCCCTCCAAGCTGGAGAACAATGTGCCACAGTATGGGTTCGAGCAGGGAGGTGATTTGTCACAGCTAGAAGATGTAAATTATGTGAACCAAAGGAACTTCCAGAACAGTAGGGGATATCCATCGGGGAACATGACATACCACCACAACAATAGAAATCATCCCAATTTCTCCTACGCCAATCCGAATAATGCACTACAGCCCCCACCTGGATTTTCTGCAAATAATGGGGGTACTAGCGAGCCCAAGGAGCCAAACATGAGAGAGCTTCTGACCCAGTTCATCTCCATATCCAATGCTAAGACTACCAGAATGGAGGGCGACATCTCTGCGCTACAGACTGGTATGGAGGAGATGGGGAAACACATGAAGCAGATGGATACATAGATCTCCCAGATTGCTAATGTGATTGGCAATCAGCACACTCCTGGACAGTTCCCCAGCAATACAGTGGTGAATCCGAAGGACCACTGCAATGCCATTACCACTCGCAGTGGTAAAGGTTATGAGGGCCCACCTATGCCCGTTGATGCGCCTGTACAACCTGAAGTTGCACAGCGTGCTCCTGTTCTTCCTGAAAAAGAACAAACTCAAAAGAGCAAGGGAACTTATCCCGAAGACAGTCCAAAACCAGCTGGTCCCATCGCTGTTCCTTTCCCACAGTGATTTGCTAAGAAACAAAAGGAAGAGAGGTACAAGAGGTTTCTAGAGCATATGAAGAAGAAACACATTAATCTACCTCTGATTGAAGTAGTACAAGACATACCTGGGTACATTAAGTTTCTGAAAGATATGGTTACCCAGAAGAAGCCCTTTGGCGCATTCGAGACAGTGAATCTATTTGAAGAATGCAGCGCCATAATTCAGAAAAAGATGCCAGTAAAAATGGCTGATCCCGGCTGCTTCTCTATTACCTGTGTGATTGGGGGGCAAACTTTTGAAAGAGTACTCTGCAACTTGGGGGCCAGCATCAATCTGATGCCCCTCTCTATTTTTAATAAGCTGAGAATCGGGGACATTAAACCGACTACCATCAGACTTCAGATGGCTGACAGGTCGGTGAACTACCCTAAAGGGGTAGTAGAGAATGTGCTGGTGAAGGTTGGGGAATTTATCATCCTAGCTGACTTTGTAATCCTAGACATGGAAGAGGACCAAAATATTCCACTCATTCTTGGAACGCCGTTCCTCAACACTGCTGATGCTCTTATCGATGTCAAGAAAGGAGAGCTTACTTTGAGGGTGAATGACGAGAAGATTACCTTCTCCATCTACAAGGCCGTGGAGCGACATGATTCTGACGACTGCTTTGAGCAGTGCGACATGGTCTAGGTTTTGTATCCCTTTGACTCTTCTATTATTTCTTTGGATTCTTTAGACTATGGGGTACAAAATTCAGTTTATTCTTGTGAAGAGCTATATGATTTTTGTGATGAGCTGCTAGAGTCTGTTCTAGCATTAGATGGTGCAGGTGAAAAGAGCAGGTTGGACAGTGTTAATTTTCGGAAGCTGCGGAGTGAGGAAGAATAAGAGGAGGCTCACAAGAAAGCCTTGCTACAGGAGGACACGAAGGAGCCTCCAGTGCTGGAACTAAAACCCCTACCAGACCATCTGAGGTATGCCTACTTGGGCGAAAATGACACATATCCCGTAATAGTATCTTCCACCTTAGCTACTAGTCAATTGGATAGATTACTGCAGCAAAGGTTGAACCCCATTATGCAGGAGGTGGTGCGAAAGGAGGTGCTGAAATTACTGGACGCTGGCATGATCTATGCCATCTCTAATAGCGAATGGGTGAGCCCTACTCAAGTGGTGACCAAAAAGGGAGGTACTACCGTCATCAAGGACGAGAGTGGCCAGGACATCGCCCACAGGCCTGTTACGGGCTGGAGGATGTGCATCAACTACAGAGCACTTAACAGTGCTACTCGTAAGGACCACTTCCCTCTCCCTTTTATTGATCAGATGCTAGATAGGTTAGCGGGGTATGATTTTTACTGCTTTCTAGATGGTTATTCTGGATATAACCAAATAGCGATAGCCCCCGAGGACCAGCATAAATTAGCTTTCACTTGTCCTTATGGTGTTTTTGCATACAGACGCATGTCATTTGGTTTATGTAATGCCCCTGCTACATTCCAGAGATGCATGATGTCTATTTTTAGTGGACTTGTAGAAAATATTATGGAAGTATTTATGGATGATTTTTCTGTGTTTGGTCATTCATTTGATAACTGTTTAGAAAACCTGATTACTGTTCTGCAGCGCTGTCAAGAAACTAACCTGGTTTTGAATTGGGAAAAATGTCATTTTATGGTGCGAGAGGGCATTGTCCTCGGTCACAAAGTTTCTGCTGCAGGTTTAGAGGTAGATCGTGCCAAGATTGTGGCGATCTCAAAGCTGCCACCCCTCACCAATGAAAAGTCGGTGAGGAGCTTTTTGGGTCATGCAGGCTTCTATCGGAGGTTTCTAAGGGAGTTCTCTAAAATCTCTAAACCTCTGAGTTCTCTACTTATGAAGGATACAAAATTTGTTTTTGATGAACATTGGTTGCAGGCCTTTGAGAAGCTGAATCTGGCCCTCACTACTGCTCCAGTACTTAACTCACCAGACTGGTCAGAGACCTTCGTCCTGATGTGCGACGCCAGCGATACTGAAGTTGGGGCTGCCCTAGGTCAGACGAGGAACAAGATTTTCAGAATCAATCACTATGCCAACAAGACTTTGGATGAAGCCCAAGTAAATTACACTACGACTGAGAAGGAGCTGCTAGTAGTAGTCTTTGCATTTGATAAGTTCCGGGCATATCTGTTAAGGGCAAAGACGGTTGTCTATACGGATCATGCATCGATCCGGTAATTGTTTGAGAAGAAGGAGGCCAAGCTGAGACTTATCAGGTGGATTCTGCTTCAGCAGGAATTTGATATGGAGATTAAGGATCGGAAAGGATGTGAGAACGTGGTAGCAGACCACTTTTCTAGGCTGGAGAATCCGGTGGAGGGAGATGATCCCCGGATTCGGAATACTGAGGTTTTTCCTGACGAGCAGCTGCTCGTAGCTGAGGAGGTAGATCCATGGTACATGGATCTAGTAAACTATTTAGTTGCAGGCGTTTTACCGCCTGATATGTCCTCACATCAGAAAAGAAAGTTCTTGCACGATTGCAAGTTCTACTACTGGGATGAGCCCTTCCTCTACCGTCGCTGCGCTGATATGGTGATCCGGCGGTGCATTGGAATGCAAGAGCGAGAACAGATAATGGGGGATTGTCACTTATCCCCCTATGGAGGACACTGTGCGGCGAACAGGACAGCCTTAAAGATCCTCACAAGTGGATTTTACTGGCCTAATGTTTACTGCGATTGTCAGAAATTTTTGGCTAGCTGCGACAGATGCCAGAGGATGGGGAACATCTCAAAGAGGGATGAAATGCCCCAAAAATACATGCTTGAGATCGAGCCCTTTGATGTATGGGGCATTGATTTCATGGGACCATTTCCTAAATCTCATGGATATAAATATATCCTTCTAGCTGTGGACTATGTGACCCGGTGGGTTGAGGCTATCCCCACTGCGACTAGTGACTCGAAGGTGGTGCTCAAGTTTCTACAGAAGAACATCCTGACTCGTTTTGGAGCACTTCGAGCACTGCTGAGTGATGGAGGGTCACACTTCAAAAACAAGTGGCTGGGGAGTCTGCTGGCAAAATATAGAGTTCATCATAAAATTACATCTCCATACCACCCCCAGGCCAATGGGCAAGCTGAGTTGGCCAACAGAGAAATTAAGCAGATCCTGGAGAAGTTTGTGGTTTCTAGGAAGGATTTGGCTACTCGCTTGGATGATGCGCTTTGGGCATATAGGACTGCATTCAAGACTCCAATTGGTATGCCGCCGTATCAGTTGGTGTTTGGGAAGTCATGCCATCTACCGTTGGAACTCGAGCATAGAGTGTATTGGGCAGTAAAGAAGATTAACTGGGATCTAAAGACTGCGGCTGAGCAGAGATGTTTGCAACTGACTGAGCTGGAGGAGTTCCGGACTGAAGCATACGAGTGTTGTAGGCTGTACAAGGAGCGCGCCAAGAGATTCCATGATCAGCACATTCGCAGCCGCGACTTTACGCCAGGGGATCAGGTACTTGTATTTAATTCTCATCTCCGTTTGTTTCTTGGAAAGCTTAAGTTTAGATGGAATGGTCCTTATTTGATTCAGAAAGTCAACTCTAATGGTACTTTGGAATTACTGGGTTCTGATGGCACACACTTCACTGTTAATGGTCATAGAGTCAAAACTTATATTGAGTCTGAGTCTGAGTCTGTGTCGGTCATTTGCGAGTTTCACCTAGCTGATCCGTAGGATGTGTACTGCTGTGTCTAGCTACAGACATTAAATAAAGCGCTTGTTGGGAGGCAACCCAACCTTTACTTGATTTTAAATTGCATTGTTTTGGTCATTTTGGTGTCGTTTTACCCCATTTTTTTCCACAGTTTACGTTCACTTTTGGTTGGTGAGTTATTGGGTGCAGGAAAGGAGTTTGAAATGCGAGGAACTGCTGGAAAAGATAAAAAAGGCAACCCGTTTACCTAATCGGCGATCGCCGTACGTAAACTTTGGGTCGCCAAGTTCGTCGTCAAAAATTTTCAGGTTCGAAGCAAAATTGGCGACCATAAAACGAATTGGCGATCGCCGATTTCGTTGGTAAGGTTGCCAAAATTGCGAATTTTTAGATTTTGGTTCGGCACATAATCGGCGATTCATTTACACTTTCGGCAATCGCCGAATTCGTAAACGGGTCGCCGAATTCGCAATTTCCGAATTTCATTTTGGTGCAATTTCGGTGACCCAAATGCAGAATATGCAATCACTTAGCGGGTTATGGGTCGCCGAAATTGCAAATTCACGCATAACATAGTCTGAAACCCTTCTTCCCCCCTCACTTTCCTCTTCTCTCTTTCAAAACAAACGACACCCCCTCTCTTCTCTCTACAATTCCTCCCACCACACAAAAAATCGCACAAATTCCTCTCGGGTATCACTTAACCAATCTATTGGGACGGGGTATATCGGTTTAGTTCTCTTAATTTTGTCAAAGTTTGTGAAAACCCCAAATCTCTAGGGTTCTTTGTTTTTCTTCATTATTTGCTTCTAAATCAAGGTAACCATCTTTTTCCCCTTTAAATTTTTGTACTATTGTCATTATCTATTGTTTTATTGCATTCGTTCAATTCAACTTCGATATTTATTTTCACATTTTAGGATTAAGCGTTAATGGTGTTGTTTATGCTCTTAAATTGATTACATGTTAGCCTAACTTCATTCTTATGCTAGTCGTTGTTCAAATTGGCATGGTTTTGTTTATAGTTATTCTAGGGCTTTAACTTTGGAGGAACTTGATGCTATTGAGGATTATGGATTGATTTATTTATATCGTAGTTCTCCATTTATGTTGGAATTGTTAATTACATGCATTAGTTGAGTCAGTGTGGTTATGCTTGCATCTAGGTTAGATTATGAATTGTGTGCATTAGCATGATAGGGATTATACTGATTGGGGCTAATTTTATAGGTGGACTATTACTTTGTTGGAATTAAGGGTTTTTTACATTTTTCGTACGTTTAAATTTATTGCACTTGTTTTCCTTGTTCACTAATTAAGTATTCTTAGTCTAGTTAGTTTATATGTTTCATTTGTTCACTGGTTTTTGATGCCCACTTTGCTTTGCCGAATTTAAATGGCACCCTGACGTCGAACTGAACCAACTAGACCGGAAGCCTATGGGGTTCAACTCCGGGGGTTGGAACTTCATGAGAAATTCAAGGCTCTGGTGGAGAAAGGGGTTGAAGGAACCCGGTATGCCGATATTCATGCTCTCCAGGCGCTGGGACTTTATGATAATGTCAAGGAGCTCTTCTCCAACATTGGTTGGGGCTCTATTCTGGATCTCGAGGTCCCCACCTACAAGCGCTTCACCCTGGAGATTATGAGCACCTTTGAGATCACCACCACTGGCCGGAATACACCGGAGGGGGCCACATTCCGGGCACTTAATGAAGACCACACTCTTACATCCAAACAGATTAACCGGGCATTTGTTGTTCCCAACCTTGGAGTATAAAGCAAACCACGAGGGTTCGAGCCCAAGGTTTTCTGGCCACACATCTGCGCTGACAACAGTCCTGCATGGGAATCTGGCAAATGCAAAGCATCAATGATCCGAAATCCAGTTTTTCGAATTATTCAGCGCATCCTGGCGCACACCCTATTTGCCAGGAAGGACAACAGCTCCATGAGGGATGTGGAGCTCATGGTGATATTCTGCATGCTACATCAGCAGCCTTTGAACTTTGCCCAGCTCTTTCTCCTACAGTCTAGTCGGGCAACCTCAGCCAGCTGAGGACTGATTTGCATTGGGGGGCTCTGGACCCATCTTCGAGATTACATAGATGTTTCCACACATCTCCGTGATCCTTTTCCCCACAAACTTATTCTTTCCTTTGTATCGAATAGGTTTGGGGGAGGGGGATGTGATCGGGCGATGTGTGTTTCTTCTTTTCTCTATCTTTTCATGTATCTCTAATTGCTCTTACTGATTTGAGACTGCATTTGATGTACTAACCTATGAACCATTGTATTTCATTATGTCATTTACTTTCCGTTAATTGCTCTAGTTTAGGTGTTGGGTCTGTAACTGGAAACTCTATTATCTTATGGGATTGTAATGGGATTGAATTGGTATTTGGTTGGTGTTGTATCTGCATTATTGATCAAGTTCATGATGACAAAATTTTCTTTCTCGTGAGACTTGCATTTATCATTTGCACATGAATTCATGAAGTGTAGACCTTTGCGGAATTTATTTTGGCCTCTATGACATGCTTATAACCTGTGAGAATTTGAGCCTGTGATTTGTTTGATCGAGGGAATGTCACTGTAAATTGTACCTCTAGAACTTGCTCTGGTTTCTGTCTCCAAACTGCAATAGGAATGTCAAGAACTTAGATATGATTTTAGGCCATCTTTTCTTTATCCTCATCAATCCCAAACACGAACCCACTACATTCTCCATTGTTTAACCCGTTGAGCTTATAAACCTTTTCTTTCTGAACCGGATGATAGGAGGTGTGGATGGAAGTGTACGGGTATCTGTTGATGATAGGTTGTGAGATTAAATAGTATTGTGGTAATACATTGTCCAAAAGCCTTGTGGTGGACAATAGAGTTGTACTTTATTTCTAGATATTAAATAATAAAAAAAAGAAAAGAAAAGGGTCATGAATAATCCAATAAAACAAATGCACAAAGTGTGCATAATGTCATTGTTTAGTTTAAAAATGCACAAAGTGTGCATGGTGTCGTTGTTGAGTTTGAATCCTATTGAATTATACTTATGGGATGCGTAGTTTTTCATTTGAGTTATGGTATATTGTATAAGTCAGACAGTCAATAAAGTGGTATGTGATGAGGAGTTAGTTGTGTGAATGAAGTTATAAGGATGAATATATTCAGTCACTTAGCCAAAATATTCCATACCTTTCACCAATGTGCCTACATTAGAACCTAAAATAAAGAACTTTTTTATCTTTGTTCTAACATTCCCAAAGTCAGTAGAGAGTTTAGACAATGAGCAAGCCTATGGTAGGTGATAACTCAAAGAGTTATTATTTTGTGTCTAGTTTTGGTTAATAATGTCCTAATGTAGGTTTGTTTATAGGATAAGTGAGTAAATATAAGTTATTTGGTTAGTATTTTAAACTCGAGTCCAATCTGTTGTGTTGTGTTAATAAATGAGTTTTTGTGGAAGAAATTGTTAAGTTGAATCACAGGCTCACTATGCTGAAGCATAACAAGAGCAGAAAAGGTCAATATAATGTAACAGCATAGGAGTGGCATGAATAACATTTGAAGGATGAACCTTTGGGACCACAGCAGACAGGATCTCGGCACTTTTCAGAATTTGTCCCAGGAGTAGGACACGTGTCGTGGATAAGGTCTGGATGAGGCTGAGAAGGAGACAATGGAGATATTTCTTCCAGGAAAATAACAACTTTAGAAACGAGCTGAAAAGAGAGAGAGAATCAACATTGGGAAGGAAGAAGGAGTGCTCGAGAGAATCAGTGTGGCGGCTGAAGAAACCCCGAACCATTTATCTTTATTTTGCACATTTGTTTAGTATTATTCAGTGAATGATGTTTATGAGCATGAACTTGAATGTTATTTGTTTTCCATATTTTGTAAGTATGAGCTAAACATTTTAAGCTCGGGTTGTTGACTATGTTTATCTTTTCGAATATATGCTGAGGCTGTTCTCGCGTCAAATCTGGTTTTTGATTTCAATTCTGATTTGTTTGTCTACCTAAACACGATGGTGGCAGGTAGGAACTTCACCTAGTGAAATCGAGAGGAGATCTAGGACAAGGGAAACAAAATCAACCTAGATTTCTAGTGTGGACATACATAGAATCTAAGGCTCGCATGAACCCCTGTTCGTTAATAAATTGTTTGAAGGCAAAACTTACCATAGACATATGGTGGCTAGCAATAAAAGCATAGATCTAGTGCTATGATGATAGTCTAGGCATAAAATAGAGTGGTTGCGAGAACCAGAGTTGATGTCTGAACAATGCTGCAGCATATAGGAGAGAGGATAAACTAAAGTTAACAACCCGAGTGCTTTCTTAATATTAATTTTTACACTATTTTCGCTCGTTTATGATTGTATTGTGGGACGAGATAACATTAATAGCCTTGGCACTGTCTCGTCTCATTTTATATGCTTTCTTGTTAGTTAAGTCTAGAAGAAATCACAACACTACTTAATTTACAAGCAATAGAATGTGCACGGTTCACTTTTACTTCCTTGGGTACGATATCCGGACTTAGATCTGTATTACTTGTTTGACATACGTCCACTTGCGTATTAATTCCATAACAATTAGCACAACAACAAGTTTTTGGCGCCGTTGCCCTTTGATCCCATACGGTTTCCTCCCAGTAGCTAGATAGTTAGCTATATCAGCATACCATGGAACCTCTTCTTCACACCTCATCAGCTGCTCGTCTGGAAATTTGTCATTCACTTGCTCAATCTCTTCTTCTCCACTGAGATTTTCTAACCTGGAGAGATGATCTGCCACTTGATTCTCAGTCCCTTTCTTGTCTCTGATCTCAATATCAAACTCTTGCAGTAGCAATATCCACCTAATCAACCTCGGTTTAGCATCCTTCTTTGCCATTAAATACTTGATCGCTGAGTGGTCTGTGTACACAATTACCTTGGACCTCACCAAATATGATCTGAATTTATCAAAGGCAAATACCACTGCCAACAGCTTTTTTTCTGTGGTTGTATAATTCCTTTGAGCTCCATCAAGTGTACGACTTGCATAATAAATCACTCAAAAAATTTTCTCTTTTCTCTGCCCCAATGCTACTCCCAAAGCGTAGTTGCTGGCATCACACATCAGTTCAAATGGAGCATTCCAATCTGGTGGTTGCATAATTGGTGCAAAAATCAGTGCAGCTTTCAGCTTCAAGAATGCTTCCATACATTGTGGAGAAAACTTAAACTTCCTGTCTTTTTCAAGCAGCTCAGACAAAGGCTTTGCAATCTTAGAGAAGTCTCTAATGAACCTTCGATAAAATCCTGCATGACCAAGAAAACTTCTAACTGCCTTGACTGTGTTCGGCACTGCCATCTTGTCTATCACCTCAATTTTGGCTGGGTCAACTTCCATCCCAGCTTTTGATATCTTATGTCCCAAAACTACTCCTTGTTGCACCATAAAACAACACTTCTCCCAATTCAACACTAACTGTGATTTCTCACACAACTTTAAAACTTGCTCCAGTTTTTCCAGACATACTTTAAAATCCTTCCCAAACATTGAGAAGTCATCCATAAAGATCTCCAATCCATTATCAATCATCTCAGAGAAAATAGCAATCATGCAACGCTGAAATGTTGCTGGAGCATTACATAATCCGAAGGGCATTCTTCTAAAAGCAAATGTTCCATAAGGGCAAGTAAAGGTAGTTAACCCTTGATGTTCTGGGGCTATTGCTATCTGATGATATCCTGAATATCCATCTAGGAAACAGTAAAACTCCTGTCCAGCTAGCTTGTCTAGCATCTGATCTACAAATGGTAAAGGAAAGTGATCCTTCTTTGTTGCATCATTTAACTTCCTGTAGTCAATGCAAATCCTCCATCCAGTTACTGTCCTTGTAGTGATCATCTCATTTTTCTCATTCTGAATTACTGTGACTCCTCCTTTCTTGGGTACACATTGTACAGGACTTACCCAAGAACTGTCAGATATAGGAAAAGTGATTCCTGAATCTAACCACTTGATCACTTCTTTCTTCACTACCTCTTTCATATTAGGATTCAATCTTCTCTGTGGTTGAATGGAATTCTTACTTCCTTCCTCTATCAAGATCTTGTGCATGCATATTGTGGGGCTTATTCCCTTGATGTCAGCTATAGTCCATCCTATTGCCCGCTTATGCTTTCTCAGCAGCTCCAACAAGCTATGCTCATTCTCTTCCTTCAAATTTGCTGCTATAATTACCGGCAATGTTTCTGATTCTCCTAAGTAAGCATACTTCAGATGAGCAGGTAAAGGCTTCAAAGTCAATTCCGGAGGTTCATCCATTGAAGACTTAGTTCCTTTTATTTCTCTAGACAGCAAATCCAATGGTTCAAACGCTTGCCGCACTCCCCCAAACTTTGGACCTTGCTCTGCCCATGCTACAGCTTCACTTTGTAATTCCTCAATGTCACTCTTATTTCCCACATGATTTTCCTCAAAGTATTCCTTTATTGCTGAATCCAATATGTCTACTGAAAAGCATTCCTCAGAATCATCATGAACTTTCATAGCATTGAACAAATTAAAGGTAGCTTTCTCATCTTGAACCCTCATAATTAACTCCCCTTTCTCCACATCTATCAAAGTCCTTCATGTGGCAAGAAAAGGTCTTCCCAAAATGATAGGTACAACCCTATCTGCTTCATAATCCAAAATAATGAAGTCTGCTGGGAATTTGAATTTGTCCACTCTCACAAGTACGTCTTCAATTTTTCCTTCAGGATGTACAGTGGATCTGTCGGCCAACTGCAGAGAAATAGTAGTGGGTCTTGCTCCCCCAATGCCTAACTTCTGAAAGATTGACAACGGCATTAAGTTCACACTCGCCCCCAAATCACATAGTGCTCTACCTACATCTCGGCCTCCAATAGAGCAAAGAATGGTGAAACTTCCTGGATCCTTCAACTTGGCTGGAATCTGTCTCCTCAGAGGTCCACCTACTTCCTCAAACAATGATACAGTCTCAAATTCCTTCAGTCTCTTCTTCTTTGACAGAATATCCTTCAAGAACTTCACATAAGTTGGCATCTGTTCAAGAGCTTCCACTAATGGAACGTTGATGTGAATTTGCTTTAGCATCTCCAGAAACTTCTTGAACTGCTCCTCTTCCTTTTGCTTCTTGAATCTGGTTGGGTATGGTGGTGGTGGTATATAGTCATATTCTTCCAACCCGGACTTCCTCTTAGCTTTCTAAATGTTGCTCTGGTACTTCTGCAGGTTTCTCTACAGGTTCATCTTCTTCTTCTTTCAAATCAGGTAACTCAACTTCCTTTTCCAGCAACTTATCTTTTTGTGGATTCTCCTTAGTTATTGTGGTTCCTGATGATGATCCTTCTCCTGCTTCTAAGTTATCAGCCTTCCTCTCTTCAAATTGTCTTCCACTTCGAAGCGTGACAACCTTGCATTGTTCCTTACCGTTCATAGGATTCTCAGTGTTACATGGCAAAGCTCCCTGTGGCCTGCTTCTCAACTCGTTTGCTAACTGCCCCATTTGCACTTCCAGACTTCTTAAAGAGGATGCTTGACTCTGAATAAGAGCATCTTGATTTTTAAGGCACACCTCATTTTGAGTCATGAACTCCTTCATCATTTCCTCCATAGTTTTCTCTTGCTTCGGAGGTGGAGCTTCTAAACTTTGATGCTGATTATAATTCCCCTTGTTATAATGCTGCTCCCTTGCTGCTGCATTATGATTCCCTTGTCCAGACCAAGAAAAGTTTGGATGATTCCTCCGCCAACGTTGTATGTATTCGAATATGGGTTGTTGGTTTGTTGATGGTGATTTCTGTTTCCCATATAACAAACTGATGCTGGATTTGATGGACACTCCTCAAATTGATGTGCATCCCCACAATAGATACACTCCATCGATCCTGAAGATTCTGTACACATCGGAGTTGCCTTGCTTGGGCTGGTGTTCTTTTTGATACTCTTCATAGTTGCCCCTAGAGCTTCCATTTGCGCAGTTAATGCTTTCATTGGATCAACTTCCAATAGTCCTGCAACTTTAGGAGTAGAAATAACTGCTGCTCTTGAGTTTGCCCAAAAGTAATTGTTGGCAGCCACCTTGTCCAAAATTTCACAAGCTTCATTGTAAGTCTTGTCCAACAGTGCTCCTCCAGATGTAGCATCTATCATCATTCTTGAATTATCATTCAATCCATTGTAAAAGATCTCCATCTGAATGCAATATGGTATTCCATGATTCGGGCATCTCCTTAATAGTTCTTTGAATCTTTCCCATGCCTCACTAACAGACTCATCCTCCTTTATGAATGCCATGATCGCATTCCTGCATCTTGCGTTCCTGGTTGGAGGGAAATACTTCAACAGAAAAGTTTCAGTCAGCTTGCTCCAAGTAGGCACAGATCCTGGTGGTAAATTGGTAAGCCAGGTTTTTGCACTATCCCTTAATGAAAAAGGAAATAAACGCATTCTCAGAGCTTCGGGGGTAACTCCCTGCAGCTTGAAGTTATCACAGATCTCCAAAAAGGACTTCAAATGCAGATGTGGATCTTCTGTAGCCTGACCCCCAAACTGGCCTAAACTCTGCAGCATCTGAAACATCACAGGTTTCAATTCAAAATGCTGCGCCTGTACCTCAGGTCTTACAACTCCTGGATCAAACTCCAAAAACCTTGGTGCTGTATAAGTCCTGATTATCCTATCCCTTTCATCAATTGGTGCTTCTACTAGTGGCTCGGGAATTTCTTCAGCCATCTTCTTAGCTCTTTGTTTCCTTCTGTTCTTCCTGAAAGTCCTCTCTATTTCTGGATCAAATAAGAAAATTTCACTGATTGATTCCTCGCTCATACACTGCTAGAGTCCCCTACAATTACAGAAAATGATTAGTTTCCTATAACTTCAGTTAACCAACCGTGCATGCAAAAAGCAAACAATAAAATAGCATTTAGATTCAATATCAATCACTCCCCGGCAACGGCGCCAAAAACTTGTTGACAATGAGCAAGCCTATGGTAGGGAAGTGTACAGTTGACAATTTGAGAATATACACTAGCCTTTCTTACCATTCGAGCGAAATATGAGTGATACACTATCTTGTGAGAAGCAGACTTCTAGAGGTCGAGATTGAAACTCTGATTGTTTGCACTAAATTTATGATTGTTGCACTGTAGGTGTGTGGGAATCACAAGTCTGAAATAATAATCATCAATTAATGCACCCCTCGTGTTTATTCTTTTTCTTTTAATTGTTTTCCTCATTGTTCGAGGACGAACAATAGTTTAAGTTTGGGGGTTGATAAACACTCATTTTGTGCATTTTGCTGATGTGAATCTGCTCACTTTTGACCTTAGATTAGACCACTATGTGATATTTTTAGGCATTATCCATATTCTTTAAGGAATAATTACGTTTGGGTTGGTTTGTGGTTATTTATGCAGATTTCACGCACAATTGAGTTGTTTAAAAGATGTGACCAAGTACCATGGGGCCAATCGATGCTAACTTGCATCGGGAAAATGAAGAAGTGAGAAAAGATCGAAGAAAAAGCTGAATTTCCGTTCGTGACGGAATCGGCGACCCAAAACACAAAATCGGCGATCGCCGAAAGTGTATTTGGGTCGCTGATTTTGCAATTTTGCCTGTTTTGTTACGGCGCATTTTCGGCGACGCACATCGCAATTTCGGCGATCGCCGATCGGGTTTTTGGGTCAACGAACGGGGGATTTTGACGAATTTTTGGTTCAAATCCCATATCTTTTCAAATCAAAGGGATAAGTATAAATAGAGGCTCCCAATACTCAAAAACCTTCCTTTACCTTTATTTTGGAAATTTTAGAGCTAGAGAGAGCTGAAATGAAGCGAGACTTGAAGAGCAAGATTGGAGATTGAAGATCGAAGACCTCGGGTTTTAGTTTCCATGTTTTTCAATTCTTCGACTCTTTACTTCTTCGTTTTTATGGAACTTAGCATGATTGGCTAAGTCCTTTATGGATTCTAGGGTTTTGAAACTTGTTGGATAATTTCTTGATTGTTTATGAGATTCAGTTTTCCTTTTCCATTGACGTTTTAATTATATCTGAGCTTTTCATTAATTACTTGATACTGGCCATTGATTGTAATTTGAATTGGTGGTTTTTGAACCGAGAATTCTAGGATATCAATTTAGACGCAGATTAATTAGATTTGATAAGTCAATTATCCGAGAGGAATTTGAACTATTGAAGGGTTTTAAAATCTAAGGTTTTATCAAGAGTAAAAGTCCTTTTGCACATCCGAGAGGAGTCACTAGGTCTTTTATTTCCAAGTTATGGTTTAGAGTACGAGAGGATCACCTGATAACATAATTGAGGTTAACTCACGTCTTTGGAAATTAAAATTGGGATTGAATTGCATAATTGATTGTTTAATTGTTTTTCAAAGTTGATTACCCTGGAATCCTAGTTTCTCTATATTTTATAAATTCAGTCTTTTTAATTGCCTTTTTAAATATCTACCTTTCAATATCGCCTAGTTTAAATAAACAAACTTTTCTACCGGTGTGTCTAGATAGAAGTAAGGTATCTATGTTTTAGTGCTTGATTATACTTCGATCCTGCAATGATTGAGTTTGATAAATTATTACATGCCCTCTGCAGTGGTTTCTACACTTGTGGTTATAGCATGTTAAAAAATACTCTATCAGGGGGTAAGTCCAATGATGGGCCGAAACATCCAGATGAAGACCCACTGGAGACCAAAGAAGGTGAGATGGAAGGAGAAGGCGCAGAATTGCCCTCAACTTTGATCGACGCCGAGCACGTTGATCGAAGTCGAGGCTCGGCCGTGGCAGACATTCAAGACCCAGCGTCGATCGATGAGGGGCCACCTTGATCGATGTCGACGCCAGCTCCACTAAAAAGTCGCCGATGTCGTACCTTAGCAGTTCGCAAAAACCAAAATGCACGTTCCTTGAAAACTAGAAGAAGGTGCACATCGACATTCCCTTGGTTGAAGCACTACAGGAGGGGCCCTGCTACATCAAATTTCTTAAAGACATGGTCTGTCAAAAATGGCCATTCAGGGAGCACGAGATGGTAAACCTCTTCGACGAATGCAGCGCTGTAATTCAGAGGAAGATGCCACTGAAGAGAGAAGACCCGGGGTACTTCACTATCTCCTGCATCATCGGAGGAGAGACTTTCGGGAAAGTTCTATACGACTCGGGGGCATCCATCAACTTGATGTCGCTATCAATTTTCAAGAGGCTAGCTGTCGGAAGCATCAAGCCAACCACCATCTCACTGCAGATGGCGGATCATTCTGTCTCTTTGCCAAGGGGGATTGTCGAGGATGTGCTCGTGAAAGTCAAGGATTTCATCATACCAGCTGATTTTGTGGTCCTAGACATGGAAGTGGACCGCAACATCCCACTGATCCTTGGAAGACCCTTTCTGAAGACTGGGGGAGCTCTGATTGATATCCGAGATGGGAAACTAACATTTCACATCAATGAAAAATCAATCACTTTCTCTATCTACTAGTCGATGCAGAAGCATAATGAAGGGAGCTACGAGAAGGAATGCCACATGATCAACTTCTTCGATCCGATGATCTCATCTCCCTTTTCTTCTCTTAGACTTAATCAAGATTATTTAGAGAATTGTTTATGGCATTCATTATTTTCCTTTTCAGATTTGGATACAGCTGAGGATGAACTTGTTGATGTAGTCATGGAGCTGGACGTGCGAGAAGAGGTCACAAGAGCATTGGAGGAAAAAGGGAAAAGTTACCACCTAAATATCGCAAAATTGCTAGAGGAAGTCGAGGGAAGCCCTCGACTTCGATCGACGCTCACTGCGAGTCGATCAAGGCACAAAAAACCTCCACTTTGATCGACACAGAGTCAACATCAATCGAAGTCGATGACTCGGACAAGCAAAAAGGAGCAGCAAGACGTGGAAAAGGGAGCTCGAGGAATTTACGTACCTCGATCGACGTCGACTCAGTGTCGATCAAAGTCGAGGGAAACCCGACAAGTTCTAATTCTGATCTGCCTGTCCTGGACCTTAAACCTCTACCCGACCACCTCAGGTATGCATATTTGGGTTCTGATGATACTTTTCCAGTAATCGTGTCTTCTTTTCTGACGCAGGTTAAGTTAGAGAAACTATTGAGAGTTTTGAGAAAGTACAAGTCCGCGATCGGCCGGACTTTAGGAGATAGAAAGGGGATCAGTCCTTCACTGTGTATGCACAAGATCATACTGGAAGAAGATGCAAAGCCAAAGAGGCTGGCACAGCGAAGATTGAATCCTATCATGCAGGAGGCCGTGAAGAAAGATGATCTGAAGCTCCTACACCACGGCATGATCTACCCCATCTCTGACAGCAAATGGGTCAGCCCCACTCAAGTGGTGGCAAAGAAAGGGGGAATGTAAATTGTAAAGGGGGATGACGGAGAAGGGATAGCAACACGACCTGGTACTGGATGGCGGTTCTGCATCGACTATCGGGTTGTCAACACTGCCACTTGCAAGGAAAACTTCCCACTTCCATTCAATGACCAGATGCTGGACAGGTTACTCGGTTTCCCTTATTATTGCTTTCTTGACGGTTATTCTGGATAAAATCAGATTGCAGTAGCACCGAAGGACCAGCACAAGACAGTGTTCACCTGTCCCTATGGAGTATTCGCCTAACGACGGATGTCGTTTGGGCTATGCAATGCGCTGGCGACCTTCCATGAGTGTATGATGGCCATCTTCCACGACTTGATCGAAGAGGTCATGGAGGTATTCATGGACGATTTTCAGTATTTGGTAGCTCTTATGATGTTTGTTTGCAGAATCTAGCTACTGTACTAGAGAGATGCGTCGAGACCAATCTATGTCTCAATTGAGAGAAGTGCCACTTCATGGTACGAGAAGGCATTGTGCTGGGACATAGGATATCCGCCCAGTGATTGGAGGTAGATAGAGCAAAGGTGGCAGCCATTGAAAATATGCCACCTCCATCAAATGTCAAGGGAGTCAGAAGTTTTCTTGGACACGCAGGATTAAATAAGAGGTTAATCAAGGACTTCTCAAAGATTTCCAGACCCTTGTGCAACCAATTGGAGAATGACGTGTCCTTCGTATTTGATGAGGAGTGCTTGCATACCTTTGAGAGACTGAAGAAGGTTGGTGACTGCGTCGGTCCTTACATCACTAGATTGGGGAGAGTCATTCATCTTGATGTGTGACGCAAGCGACTTCGCAGTGGGAGCAGGTTTGGGACAGCTGAAGGGGAGACTCTTCCATGTTATCCACTACAACAGCAAAAGCATGAATCCGGCGTAGTGCAACTACACCACCACTGAGAAGGAAATGCTTGCGGTGTTTTATGCATTTGACAAATTTTGGTCATATCTGATAGGTTCGAAAACTGTCATCTACACTGACCATGCTGCCATCAGATATCTGTTCGCAAAGTAGGATGCGAAGCCCCGCCTCATCAAATGGATCCTGCTACTACAGGAATTTGACTTGGAGATCAAAGGCAGGAAGGGAAGCGAGAATGTGATTGTCGATCACTTGTCGCGGTTAGAGCAGCCAATTGAGGGGGTTGATCGATCGGTGCAGATCCTAGAGACCTTTCCCGAAGAGCATATTTATGCCTTTCGGGATCTATGAGAGACTTTTAAGTCGAAAAAACCATGGTATGCAGATTATGCAAATTACCTAGTGACTGGCGTTCTTCCACCAAACTCCTCCCCCTGTGCCAAGAAGAAGTTCTTGCACGACGTCAGATTCTATTATTGGGATACCTACCTATGGCGGCGATGTGCTGACGGCATTATTCGCCGATGCATTCTACAGTCAGAGTGGTGGCAGATCTACGAGGCATGTCACTCTTCTCCAAGCAACGGTCAACATTCAGCCAATCGGACCGCATTCAATATTCTTGCGAGTGGATTCTACTGGCCTTCTATCCACGAGATCTATCGTGGGTGGATTACAGGCTATGAACATTGCCAGCAGACCGGAAACATCTCGCGGAGGGATGAGATGCCACAAACCCCAGTGATAGAAGTTGAGATATTTGACGTCTGGGGGATAGACTTCATGGGACCCTTTCCGCCATCCCATGGTTTCTCCTATATTTTGGTAGCAGTGGATTATGTATCGCGATGGGTGGAAGTTATCCCAATGATTACAAATGATCCCAAGGTCATCATCAACTTCCTGCAAAAGCTGGTAACAAGGTTTGGAACGCCTAGAGCTCTGGTGAGTGATTTGGGTTCTCACTTCTGCAACAAGTTATTAGCCTCCCTACTCGCAAGATACGGAGTCAAGCACCGAGTCACTACACCGTATCACCCATAAGGGAACGGTCTGACTGAGTTATCCAATCGAGAGATCATGAAAATTTTGGAGAAGACGGTGAAACAAACGAAGGATTGGGCTGTGAAGCTTTATGATGCATTGTGGGCATATCGCACTGCCTACAAGATGCCTATTGGGACATCCCCCTATCAACTGGTGTATGGGAAGTCCTGTCACCTTCCTGTAGAGATGGAGCATAGGGCATGGAAAGCGATAAAGGAGCTTAACTTGGATTAGAAGCTGGTTGATGCTGATCGAGTCATGGCACTGAATGAGCTCGAGGATTTTAGGGATGAGGCATATGAGAACAATGTCATCTACAAGAAGTGCGCGCTAAGAGGTTTCACGACAAAGGAATTCGCTAGCACGTCTTAAACTCTGAAGACAAGGTACTCCTCTTCAATTCCCGCCTTTACTTCATGCTTGGCAAGCTGCCATCAAAGTGGACCGGTCCATACACTGTGGTCTGCCAATTTCCAAATGTCGTGGTAGAACTAGCCGGTCAAGATGGCACAATTCTCAAGGTCAATGGTAAGAGGCTGAAACCGTACTACACCCACTTCAAATTGGTGTCGTGGAGGTGTACTATTAAATCGCCCATGAGTTTAGGTATTGTCGAGCTAGCGACATAAAACTAAGCACTTGTTGGGAGGTAACCCAAAGATTTATTTGCTTTCAGTATTTCCCTTATTTTTGTTTGAGTTTTTGAAATTTTAAATTTTAAACGAACTAGGAATTATTCATTGTTGCCTTAGTTTTTTCGTACAATTTAAAATTAACAGGGGGCGAATAAGTGTCGACTTCGACCTGTTGGGATTGTATACTGAAAGCATATATGATTAAGTGTTTTTGTAAACTGGACTTCATATATGTGTTGCTACAACAATGCTCGATGTCTTATGAAACAAACATACGACAAACCATAATATCCTATTATCTCGCCTATAGGGATGACCATATGGTGTGTAGTAGATCACAGAGGATCATATGAATCGTTTGACCTAGCGAGATAGAAACAGTATCACAGCTGAGACAGGCCCCGGATAGGTTGTCGGTCTAAGCTGCGGCACATCGGTTCATAAGTGGGCTTATCCTAACTACTTGATATGTCGGTACATAGTTATATATTGATGGGATCAATAGTGGGATGTGCCATTCACATTGACATACGAATGAGCCAGATCTCTAACATACTTCCTATGATCTTAAACCTAACTGAAGGATAAGGGGCACACACAGATTGACCACACTTTGATTTACCAAGGTGGCGAGTCTTACATGTACTCTTATACCCGCATTTTGGGTGTTGGCAATTTGTGTGTGGCCTGCTTAGGCGGGACGTTAAGGTAAGCTTATCCGTTTCAGGATGGTGACATTCCCTGAGGAGCTCACAAGGTTCATTATGCGAAACCCTACAGGTTGAATTATTTAATTCAAGCATAAGTGAAAAGGAGTGAGTGGTATTACTAAGTAAATAAGAGATTAATTAATTATGGCTGATTGTCATAAGCCAAATTAATTGATGAATGTCTAAAACCATAAATACGTGGATCATGTTAGTTTGCTGCAACCCATTCCTAATAACGTGGTAATAAAGGGGCGAGTCAGCATTGTTACCGTGGTGAAGGTTAAAACAATGTTTTATTGATTAATTATGTTCTGGGTTGAACAAGGAAGGATTAATTAATAAAGAGGGCACACTTTATTATTTGCATCTGGTCCCTAGTCTGGCCCATGAACTGCTCAAAGCCCATTAGGGTTATGGTTTCTCAAAAACCCTAACACTATATATAGGCCTTCTCTCTATCAGATCAGTAGTATTTTTTTCAGTATATTGAAATTAGACGGAGAGACGGCGGCGGCTGATCTGTGGGAGGAACTGATCGATTCCTCCAGATCTCAGATCCAACTTGGTAGATAATCCTCATCAAATTTCCAAGGAGCAAGGGAACATATCAGAATATTAGATCTGAAGGAACAACTGTCCATCGCCGGCATTCAATCTCAGATCCAGTTTTACTTCATCGTTTATTCTCCGATCTAGATCTGTAGATCAATCGATGAAGATCAGGTATTCCTAAATTCCATCCTCTGCAATTAATTTTGTAGGAGCATGCATAGGATCGCATGGTTTATTTAATCGAAATTTGTTCCTAGTATCCTAAGATCGAACCTTGGCAAGAATTTAATTAATGGCAACTCGTGTAGTCTATCGTAGACTCAAACCCTACAATTGGTATCAGAGCCAGGTTAATGTTCTTAGGCTCTATCTTGGATAGATTGAAATTAAATAAATGTGTATGTTCATGGATGGATTTAAATTGTCGTGGATGTTTTTGTTCTCGTGGTCTTCTCATTTTTGGATCTATTTTTTACCACGAGAAAAACCATGCTTAGATTTAATAAAAAAAAACATATAATAGATTTAGATCAATTTTTGTATTTTCTATTTTTTTAAATCTGTAAAAAATTTGGAGAAATCTGGATCCGGAAGAAAGAACGAGAAGAGAGAACAAAGAACAAGGATGGCGACATGAACTAGGGTTCAACCCTTCTCACACCAGAACTCGCCGGCGGCGGGCGGCAGCGGCAGCGGCAGCAGCAGCAGCAGGTGGCGGCGGCAGTTGAAACCGTAAGGTTTCTGTTGTGGCTGGGCCGCGCCTGGATTTCTTAAGCTGTTGCGCGTGTTTCCGGCGAGCTCAGGTCGACGGTGGTTCAGCAGCAGCGTGCAGGAGTCCGGCGAACTCCCAGATCCGGCCTGCGGGTGGCGGCGGCGGGGATTCTTCCCTGCAGCTGGGCTGCGCCCACTCTCTCTCTCCTATCGCGTTTCAATGCAGAGCCGGCGGTGGCGTGCTGGGCAGGCCGCGCAACCCCTGCGTGCGGCGGTGGTGGTCCACGATCAAGCAGACCGCGCACAGCGATGGATTTGCAGCGCGGCCCTGTCGCGCCTGCTGCTGCTTCTGCGTGACCACAGCGAGCGCGAGCTCGCATTTCAGATGCGGCTGCGGTGACTCCACGGCGCGGTGGATTGGCTGGTGACGAGGGCTGAGCAGGGGCGACGATGACTGTGAGGTCCGACCGCAGGCGGCGGCCGGAAAGGCGGCTGGCAGTGAGCTGTAGGGTGGCGGCGGCTAGTGGTGTAAAACTAGGGTTTCCAAACCCTAGGGTTTCCATGCTCGGGCCTGAAATCCGGCTTCTCAGCCCGGAGGCAGCCCACAGTCTGAAAATTAGGGTTTGGCTGCTG
The DNA here is from genome assembly GCA_026898455.1 of Plectranthus barbatus. Lineage (NCBI taxonomy): Eukaryota > Viridiplantae > Streptophyta > Magnoliopsida > Lamiales > Lamiaceae > Plectranthus > Plectranthus barbatus. The sequence goes on from JAPKLW010001233.1 coordinate 58,542, forward strand.
TTTGGGCCTGAAACCCTGATTTGAAGCCCAATTGTTGTTGATGCAATTCAAATCAGATTTCAAGTCCAACGGAGGCCCAGTTTGAAGATCTGTGTTGCAATTAAATCTTGTAATAGTTAGATTTAATTTATTTCCATGTAATCGAATCTGAGGGGCCACGAGAATTTACGTTTTTATTTATTTATTCTCGTATTGATGTGATTTATTATGTGCGCACTAGTAAATAATAGGAAAGCCTGTTTACTTGCTTTAATTATTTACTTTTAGAAGCATGTTGCAATTTAATTTTTGAGCATGTCTTATGTGATTTATTTTATGTTTTAAATTATTTCTATAAATTCCGGGATCATACTAATTTATGATGGAATTTTTGGTGAGACATAATTTATGGGAACATAAAATAATGTGTGCGCATGAAACCTTTAGAATTAAAAATACGAAGCTGGATTTTGGTTCTTTTTAACCAAGATCATTAGACCTCCACAAATACGACTTCTCATTGGAGGTAGGGCATCTCGAAGCGTAAACGGTCTACTCGGGTAGCTTATGTTAGGGGTCCTTCACCAGTTCCAATGTGATGAGGTTTCCAAATAAAACACTTATTTGAACATGAGAAGTGGGAGCCTCTAAGCAAACGGTCTACTCGGGTAGCTTGCATTGAGACAACTTTCAATGGTCTCTAAGATTAATCTAAGTGGGATAACAAAGGATGTTTAAGGGCATGCGGTATGGGTCTAGTACGTATGCTAAATCGCTCTAAACGTCTGGAGTTAGGATTGTGGTTTATTTTGGCTTAGATGTTGCCTGGAGTATAACTCATTTGTGATGTCCCTGCTCCGGATAGGTTAACATGGTCTTAAGATCTCCAATATTAATTTCTTTTGCTAAAGATACCTGGCATGTTACGAAATTAAAGGACCTATTTAGGTCTGGTTGAGCGTTTGCCGTAAACGGTCTACTCGGGTAGCTTGCGGTGAATTAGCTTGGGCAATTGGAGGAAGCAAATTGCATTGTTTTATCTAAAGGTTCTATGCATATATTTTTCAATTGTTCGTAGTATGAGCTTACCTTAATGTAGCTTATTTGTTTCCAGATATGTCTATGAATAATGACATTAATATCCTCGCTCAAAATCCTCTCAATGGTCCGAATTTCCTTGAATGGAAACGTAATTTGGATTATATCCTTGTTGCGGAAGAACACAAGTTTGTCCTTAATGATCCTTGTCCGCCAGTCCCAGCTGCTGATACTACTCCCGAGCGGTAGCAGTCTTACGATAAATGGGTCAAGTCTAATAATGTAGTGAAATGATACATGATGACCACTATGAGTAAGGTACTGCAGCTGCAGCATCAGCATTATGATAAGGCCTGTGAGATTATGGATAATCTAACAGCGTCTTATGGGGAGACGGACATAACTGTCAGATTCAATCTCATGAGGGAGATTGTGAGTAAGAAAATGTCTGAAGGCAGTTCAGTGAGAGAGCACGTGGTTGCCATGACTCACCTCATGGATGAACTAATGTTGCATTATGGTGGTATTGACGCGGAAGCCCAAGTCGATATCATACTAAACTCTCTTCCCAAGTCCTTTGAAAACTTCAGGTTGAATGTTGTGATGAACAAGGAGTATACTCTTAATGAGTTACTCAGTGACTTGATGGCAGCACAGTCCCTGATGGAACCCGAGAAAGCAGTTTTATTTTCTTCCGGTCTGCTGCTCCTAAACGGGCAAAACCTAAAAGAACGGCTAGGAATAAGAACAAGAAAACTGCTAGTGGGAATAATGGAGTTTATGCTCCAAAGAAAAAGGCTGGGAAAGTTAAAGGAAAGGGCAAGTGTTACCGCTGTGGCAAGCTAGGACACTGGAAGGCAAATTCTCCAGGTGTTAACACCAATGGACGAGGTACGTCATCATTTACATGTTTAGTATCACTTTTCTGCTCCTTGTGAGTAGTGGTTACTGTGAATACTAATCATGTTTTGACTGCGTTGTGCAGAGAATCAAGCTGATGATAATGCTTGAGGATGACGGGACTACGAACTCCAAGGAAGATGCTGGAGATTGTTCTCAAGCCGTAGGAGTTAATTTGCTTTAAGTTTATGTTGAAACTTAATTTCTAAAGAGATGTTGTTTTGTTTTGATAAACATATTTTTCATCTATGGATTATCAGTTATTCGAAAGAGTTTTTCTATCATGATGAATAACAGTGTTTTCTATTATGGATGTTTATCTCTTCATTACTTGATTACATAAACTATCAGTGTTCTAAGGTATAATTTAATGAAACTCTATAGAGATAGGTTACATCAGTCTAAGTAGTTTTAAGTAATTCATGGAACTATGGATTCAATCCAGGTATTCCTAAGAATGGTACTTATGACAACTACTTAGAGGTATAAGATGGTAACCAGGCCTTTTAATAGGCGATTGTATCTCTATAGGTTATTTCGTGTTTGCTCTGGTTTGCTGGTTTGAGTCTACTTCCGCAGTTGCCTTAACAGGCATTGATACTGTGATCATTTAAGATTTGGATATGTTTATCTAGTTCACTACAAGTCTTTGTCTCTTGCTTTAATCAAGAGCGTTCAAGACTAAGGTAGAGAATAAGTTAAACAAGACCGTAAAAACATCATGGTTCATTCATAATGGTGTATCTTAAGTGATGGGTTTGTTACTGTATCTGGCAGAGCAAAGGGATTGCATCCCAGTTAACTACACCTATTATTCCTCAATTGGGATAATGTAGATTAAAACGAAATAAGATTCTTTAAAAGTTTATAAGTTATGCCAGCTTTGCCAAATTTTCGTTTTGGGAACAGCGCCAAAAGCAGTTGTATGTTTGCTAAATCTAGTGTCTTCTAAATCAGTTCCAAATACCTTAGCAGACCTTGACTATGTCAAAAGAGCAATGATGGGTAATTCGGTTGTTAAGCTGATATAGGAAACTGATTGGTTGGAAGAAAGGTTTAAGCTAGTACTGCTTTGTGGGCTATTCCAGGTAAACAAAAAAGACGGTTGTTTTGTATATCCTAGATACAAGGAAGTTGTATAGATGAAACCATGAATCCAAATGTGAGATTGTTCTCTAACGTTTTAGAGAAGACAATTCAAATCCATCAGGAAATACCCCGTGGCATATTGAGCATACCTTTGAAGGTATGGTACCAATTGCACGGTCACCTGTGTAAGGTGGTAAACCACAAATTAATGCACCATTAACTGACAACGTAAGAGGAGCATCGTTGCAGTGAGAGGTTGCCTTAACAGGCTTAATGGTAACAGTTCGTGGAAACAGTCTCTGGACTTGTTCCCAATTTAACGAACAACAGCATACTTATTCCTTAAAGCGCAACGAAGCTGTTAAGACAAACGATGCAGTTTAATGACGTCGAGTCATGAATTCAGAAATGAATCAGTAAAGGTTATGGTTGTGTATCAGGATCAGTGATTGCCAAATAACTTTCCAGCTATAGGCATATGATTGATGTACAAGAAATGTGCTCGAATGGTAACCTAGTATATTCGAGTGTCTAGGTTAGTGAGTAAGGTATGTTTCACAACAAGACCTTCTCACTGGTTGCAATTATTATACCCATTCGAATTCTTTTAACCATAACAGCACATATGAATCTAACTATCTGGAAGATAGATGGCGTCATCTGAATTTTATAAACGGGTACCTTGATAAAAGGTGACGACATCTGTATGCAACAACCAGATAAGTTATGTGCAGTAAAGTGAAAAACATCATGTCTAGAAGCCAAGGTAGTTCTAGTATGAACTTAAAGGAGCTTCAAGGTCAGGTAACAGACATTTCGATATTGTCTATCAAGAATGATAGTTTCATGTACCAGTTATGTGTCAGCGGAAGCGTGGTTTTCCTTGAACATTATGTAGATGGTATTTTCACTTTTGGAAACGGAGTGGAGATATTGTCAGGCATAAAGAGAGGGTTATCCGAACAGTTTCAGAAGTAGGACTTATGAGATTTTGGAACATCTTTTGAATTAAGGTCTTGTATTGTCAAAAGAAAAAGGATGTTCAGATATCTCAAGTCGCTTAAGTTGATTCTGTGATGAGTCGTTCATAGCAAGAAAGATTGTTATCCTTCTATATTGTAAATGAACGAAGTTAGATATCTGTACTACTATTAGCATGTTAAACAGATATCAATTCAACTCAGGACAAGCACATTGGTTTACAAATGTGCCATTTAAGTTGAATGGCATCGGATATCCAGGAGGATAATAAGGAAAGGAAATCGACCTCTAACTATGTGTTGGCCTTGGAGGAGGAGTTATAAGATTCTAACACAAAAGTGTGTTACGGATTCCGGTATGAAGGCTGAGTTTTTGACAGCTTCATTAGCTTCACAAGAAGTTGTATAACTGTGGTGTTATCCTCTAGAGGTATGTGTTCTGAGTTTGCCTAATAAAATAACATGGAATTGTGATCATGTTGGTGCAATGAAAAACTCAAGGGAACCCAAGACTCACAAGGTGGTGAAACACATAGGATGTGTGGTATCACATCATACGAGAAATCGTGATAAGAGGTAACGTGAATGCAGTGGGAGTGATTGACAGTATAGACACACTTAATACTTGGTAAAGCAATGATATTATGCTTTAAGTATAAGCATATATGATTAAGTGTTTTTGTAAACTGGACTTCATATATGTGTTGCTACAACAATGCTCGCTGTCTGATGAAACAAACATACGATGAACCATAATATCCTATTATCTCGCCTATAGGGATGACCATATGGTGTGTAGGAGATCACAGAGGATCATATGAATCGTTTGACCTAGCGAGATATAAACAGTATCACAGCTGAGACAGGCCCGGATAGGCTGTCGGTCTAAGCTGCGGCACATCGGTTCATAAGTGGGCTTATCCTAACTACTTGATATGTCGGTACATAGTTATATATTGATGGGATCAACAGTGGGATGTGCCATTCACATTGACATACGAATGAGCCAGATCCATAACATACTTCCTATGATCTTAAAACTAACTGAAGGATAAGGGGCACACATAGATTGACCACACTTTGATTTACCAAGGTGGAGAGTCTTACATGTACTCTTATACCCGCATTTTGGGTGTTGGCAATTTGTGTGTGGCCTGCTTGGGCTGGACGTTAAGGTTAGCATATCCGTTTCAGGATGGTGACATTCCCTGAGGAGCTCACAAGGTTCATTATGCGAAACCCTACAGGTTGAATTATTTAATTCAGGCATAAATGAAAAGGAGTGAGTGGTATTACTCAGGAAATAAGAGATTAATTAATTATGGCTGATTGTCATAAGCCAAATTAATTGATGAATGTCTAAAACCTTAAATACGTGGATCATGTTAGTTTGGTGCAACCCATTCCTAATAACGTGGTAATAAAGGGGCGAGTCAGCATTGTTACCGTGGTGAAGGTTAAAACAATGTTTTATTAATTAATTATGTTCTGGGTTGAACAAAGAAGGATTAATTAATAAAGAGGGTCCACTTTATTATTTGCATCTGGTCCCTGGTCTGGCCCAGGAACTGCTCAAAGCCCATTAGGGTTAGGGTTTTTCAAAACCCTAACACTATATATATGCCTTCTCTCTATCAGATCAGTAGTAGTTTTTTCAGTATATTGAAATTAGACGGAGAGATGTCGGCGGCTGATCTGTGGGAGGAACTGATTGATTCCTCCAGATCTCGGATCCAACTTGGTAGATAACCCTCACCAGATTTCCAAGGATCAAGGGAACAGATCAGAAGATCAGATCTGTAGGAACAACTGTCCATCGCCGGCATTCAATCTCACATCCAATTTTACTTCATCGTTTATTCTCCGATCTAGATCTGTAGATTAAACGGTGAAGATTAGGTATTCCTAAATTCCATCCTCTGCAATTAATTTTGTTGGAGCATGCATAGGATCGCATGGTTTATTTTATCGAAATTTGTTCCTAGTATCCTAAGATCGAACCTTGGCAAGAATTTAATTAATGGCAACTCGTGTTGTCCATCGTAGACTCAAACCCTACACGACCGATGCGGACCCCCGTCGATCAAAGTTGACAACTCAGGACGGGTGAATTTCCACTCAACTTCGACGATGCAGACTCGCGTCGGTCGAAGTCAAGGCTTCAGATGCACGGACGGGCAGGTAAGTTTTTAAACATAAAAACCCTTCCCCCCCCCCCTCACTTCACACGCGACACTCAACCCTCCCAAACACAAAAACCCTCCATTCCATCACCTTCAAGCACTGATTCTACACAAGGTATGACTTCTAATCACTTCCTCTTGCGAATTTAACAAGGTTTTTGACTTTTGCTCTTGATTTTGAGGATTTTTAACCGTTGGAATTGTGAATTTTTGATTAGTTGATACTAGTACCTAAATTCGATTTCCATGCTTAGATTCGATATGGGTTAGTTGTTTAGTCGATATATATCATTGCTTTGGCTCGATTTTGAACTAAATTTAGTAGGATTTTGAATTTTGATGATTTTCTTCTTTTCTTAGTGGATTTGATTTTTGGCCAAATTGAGAAACCTTTGAATTGGGAGAATTCATGATTGAATGTTGCTCATATTAGGGATGAATTGCTCAGTTGTTGTGTCAATTTCAATTGGGCACTTGCTTGATGGGGGGGGGGAAATTTTGGATTTTCGAAAGAGAATTTGTGATGTTTTTGGCTTTTGTGAATTCGAGGATTGTTGTTGTTTGCATTGCCCTTATTTTGCCTCATTTGTGTAGCACGGAGATGGCTGGAAGACCGACTTTCCAGACTAATGCAGCGTTAGTGGCCTACAACAAGTTTCTTCAGGCCAACATTTGACAATCCAGATACTTTTGCCCCAACACCATGGCACATCTCGACATTGGTGCGATGTGGAGGCTCTCCTCTGACGGAACCGATGGAGGAGATTTGAGATTTTATTGGAGAAAGAGACAATATGACGCAATTTAGTATTTTAAGTTATTTTCACATTTGGTTTGCATTCGGAGATTGTGGCAACAACTCAATATTTTTCCGGATTTGAGTTTTTCTTTATGCAAGACTATTTCAGGTTTTATCTTTTTATGTTAATTTTGATTATGTTTTTGCATAGCTAAATTCTCTATAGATTCTAGGGTTTCGAATATTATGCCGATGTATGATTGAATTGAATTAATTGCTTTTCTGATTCGTAGTTTATGAAAACTAGGGCTTATTACAATCTTGATTTACTGGCCATAAGTTAGGATTCAATTAGTTGGAATCTAGAGACGCAAAAGGTAATGGATATCAATGGAATATGGTTTTCATAATACAAATTATTTTTCTTGTCTGAAAAGAGAGAATCGATTGTAGGAATAAATCTTTAGGGTTAATTGGAGTTAATTATATTTTCTCGAGTCTGAGAAGGTATAGTAAATTAATTAATCAACTTTGTGAATTGTCCTCAACAAAAATTCATAATACTTTTTCGATGTTCCACTATGACGAAGAATTAAAATTGGCAATTAACTGATTCATAATTACAACTATGGCATAATAGGTAGAAAGCCCTAGGATCTATGTTTCTCATATTCGAATATCAAAAGCTTTCACGATTTACTTCTTTATTTCAATTTTAGGATTCAACCACCAAATTCTGTTTTCTATTTTCCTTGTCCTTGTCCTTGTCTGAGAGTTTTTTGCTACCCTCAAGGTGGTAAAGACAACGCAGCACGTGGAACCAATCTCCATTCAATTTCAGTTGGGTGGCCAGCGACACTCCTTGACTTGGAATCAACTGGACGAGATCTTTGGAAGACCAGTCGGAGGATGCTTCCGCTTCCCTAAGGAGTTCTACTCGGTGACATTTTGGAGGCAGATTGCCTCCGAAGCGGAGGACACGGGGGATATTGATTCCGGGGCTCTCAATGCCTCCTCAGTCGACAACCTCGCCTTTCGCTACATTCTCCGGTGTCTTGGACTCTCCCTCGCCGGCCAAAATGAGAGTGGCAAGGTGCATTTTTAGGAACTTCTTGTGCTCTGGGGAATGCTCACGTGGACCAAAGTGAGCATGGCCGGACTGGTGAAGGACAATCGGGAGAGGCAGGCGAAGAACAAACCCAATATCGTTTGGAGAGGGGGATTGATCACCCCTATTGCCAACGCCCTTAGGATTCCGACGGTGGACTTGGAGGCATGTCCACCACCCACAGGCTTGGATGTCCAGCAACTCATCCAGATGCAGTCTCTTGCTCGCCGACCACTTGGCGGATGGCTCTGGAAATTTTGGAATGGGGATTTCTTAAATCTGCCGCAGCCTGCACTGACACATGTCACGGACCACGATTTACGTGACAACTAGTTGATGTAGACAGATGCCCACATGACAGACACGACGGGCCCGAGGGGGCGTGGTGAGCCCACCTACTGCCTCCGGCATCAGAGTCACCGATTGAGGGCCGACCAGCGCATCTTGACTCCCGAGCAGGAGCGCTAGGAGGAGGAGTTGCGACTACTCCGTCGACAGGCAGAGGGCGCAACGGAGGACATCCCTGAGGATCAGGGTGCGGGGCATTTCTTTGGAGAGGGATCGATTTCATCACAACCCGACTGGACTCAGTTTGCGGCATTCAAGCAGCAACAATAGTAGTTGGCTGCGCAATAGCGGGCATTTCAGGAGCATCAATAGCAGTTCATGGATCAGCAGCACACATCCTTCGAGGAGATTTGCACGTCTTTTGTGGAGGAGAGGATAGTCAGCGCTCCAATCGAGTGTCCGTGAATGCCCAGCTGCAGCACATGATCGGGAGGATGGATGATATCCACCTCTACATTGAGCCCGTGCTAGCCTACCACTGGCAGAGGCGACAGAGAGAGGAGGATGATACTGGTCCCTCCGACCAGTCCTGAGGTATCATTTTTCTTTTTCATGTCTAACTTGCAAACTTTTTCACTCCTCTGAGTGAAATAAGTTAGGGGGGATGAGGACTCGAAAAAGGAAAACGTTTTATTCGCTTTGTTTATTTCTGTAATTTTTTTTATGCATTTTAGGTTTTAGAAATTTCTGCATTTTGAATTTAGGACCATCCATGTTCTTTTGCTTCAATGTGAACAATTGCTCTCTGCAAGGCTTTACACTCACACAAGTATTTTGAATTCTTGATTTGTGGTACTAGTTCTGATCTGTGGAGTCTAGGGAATTGTTTTAGGAAGCTTTGAACATAGAACAGTCGGAACGAATTGATTATGTTGGGTTGAATATTGACTTGTCTATCCCTTGAATGAGAATGATTGGTTCATGTTTGATCTTTCGTGGATTTTGATTGATTATCTGTGTTATAGAGTAGCCTATGATTGGAGTCAATTACTTCAGAAATTGATCTTTGAAGCATAAATTGTGCATGATAGACTAAGTTTAAATTGGATGATTGTGAAGAGGAACAAATTTGAACCTTGAGTGAGAGTTTTGAGCCTGTTTTTTTCATTTGATATGGGACAAGGTTTTAGCTATAAACTTCTAGAATTTGACGAGTTTCTCTCTCAAGATTGCATTAATTGTAACGATCGGGCCCCAGGGCCCGAACAAGCTCACCCGAGGTCAGCTACGTTACCCACCAATGGCATGAACCGACTTCCAGACTGATGGCTGACCCCACAACCAACACAAGTCCTTCCCAGCGTACTTTGTCCTCACTCACACGCACCCTGAGTAACTTCCCATGGGGTCACCCATCTCAGTTTTACCCCAAGTCAAGCAAGCTTAACATTGGAGTTTTTCCTAGAATGAGTGCCGGAAAAGATGATGCACCATGTTGGTATGAGTAGCACCTATCAAATCCTTTAAGCTCTCCTCAGCTATACAGTCCCATTCATGTATAGCCTCAGAATTTCTCTCGTTCCAGTGTGGGCCCGGTTCATTCATATCACTCTCCGCCTAACTAATGGAAGTCTTGTGGGAGCCGATCATTGTCTGTGCTTCTACACTGGCGATCACTCCCTGCTCCGGCACCACGTCACTGCACGTTCTTTCATAGTCTTTTATCCATACACTAACCCTCAATATCAACTTGTAGCCTATTTTGAGCCTTGAATGTTGTTTTTCTTGTTTAGAATGGGTAATGAATGGTTGGAACTTTGGATTGGTTGGAATTTTTGATAATTACGAAGTGATTTGAGCACTTGAATGATGGAATTTGTTGATTGGGAACTAGGAAAAACAAGGTGTTGAGTTCCATGTGCTAGAATGATTAAGGGGTCCCATGAGTAGAAAAAATATATATGAACGGTGATTCGAACAATGAAATGGCTATGTGAGTTCATAAAAATCTGAAAAAAGGGGGACCCTAGATCAAAGAGAGAGAGAGAGAGAGAAAGGAAAGGAAAGAGTTGAATGTTGAAGTAGTATGCTTTGTTGTGTTAAGGAATTGTTGAAGATTTTAAGTCACTTAGCCAAACATATCCTAACAAAGATCTATTTTATTCCTTGAAAAGCTACGCTATACAGCGTTGGAGAGAGGAGAAACGTGTCAAACTTATGGTAAGTTGAGCTATAACCTTGAGATGAGAGAAAGAAATAAATCATACCCTATTAAACAATTAAGTGATGAGTGCAAACACTTTCCAGTGAGGTTTCTCTTCAAACAATCTGATAATTTGAATGATGTCTTGACTGTGTGATTTCTGTGAATGAGTGAAATTTGAAAGTAGGAGACTTGTGAGGCATTGCACGCTCATATCTGCATTTGTTACCTTAATTTGATGTTTTGATGTGTCAAAACTGCATATCAAAGTCCAGGACTTAGAGTTATTACCTCATGTAATCCTTGTATAGGTTATTCGAGTTGTAATAGTCTTGGAAGATGGAAGTCAACAAACTATGGAACAGTTTTAAAGGAGAGACCATCCAGGCAAAAACTGTCTTGACCAAGAAGATGAAGACGAGCAGAGCAAGGTCGCGAAAACTGTGGAAATTATTGTCATACGGAAACTGTCAAGATGAACTAACAGTTTCACAAACAAGACAGTTTTGCATACTGGAATGCGTACACGAAAAGATGTCGAACAAAGTCGCAAGGGATCACCAAGAAGTCAATGATAAAGGATCAGACTTATATTAAGTTGCGACTGGCATACAACGTTTGACGTTTGACACACAAGTACAACTGCTCTGAAAAGCAGTACGATTGTAGCAGAAAAAGCAGAAAGACGAGCGACTTTTCAGAAGAGCATGAATTATGATTGGATATTTTCTCCAATGTCTCTATCGGCTAGTTTCTGGTGTTTCACCTATAAATAGCAGGAACCACAGAGACTTCAAAACCTTTGCCACTCTGCTCATCTGAATATACACGCTAATTTGAATCTCCAACACACTCGTTGTCTCTCACAGTAGAAAAGCATTCAAGCGCCTTCAAGAGAGAAGATATAGCTCCCGTAGTTCATTTATTAAGCTCATTGCATTCATTGCTACGAAGTCTAAGGAGATTCGTTGCGAGACGTTGCAGTACTAGGATTAAGTCAACACACTTAATCTAGTATCTTGGTGTTATTACTGTCTACGTAAGAACACAGTAGCCTGATCTTTGCAAAGGAAGAACAGGTTATTACGGGCTACCGCCAACCAGTCGACGTTCTGGATTGAACAGAATCATCCAATCTACCGAAGAAGGAAAATGGAGGTTTGTCCTCAGTCCAACTTCGAGCCTGTCCACAGATAAGATGCAGAGATTTCGACGGACTGCAGAATAAGTGAAGTGTAACTGCCTGGGCGAGTGATCCACCTTGCTGTGGACAGAGGTTTCTGCAGCAGGTGGCTATAGATCGTGAGGAGTGTAACTTCATAACTTAGTGAATTACCGGATCTGATATCCAAATAGTGGACATAGGACTTAAGGATCTGAACCACTATAATATTCTGTGTCGTTTACTTTACTTCTTGCATCATACAGTGTTCATAGATATTTTGAAACCTCCAATACTTACTGTGTAAGTATTGAAGCGTATAAATTGTCTAACTGTTTGAACTGTAAAACTGATAACTAATTTGCTGACCTAATTAAAACTGAGTTTTTTAAACTTAAACTGTTATATATAGCCTGCCACTGAAACTTGATTTACTTATAATTAGAGTGTAATTACTTCCGCTGCACATTATTCATACTCTGATCTGGGACCAACAAGTGGTATCAGAACAGGTCTGTCATTCTGGCTTCTCCTGTTTTGAGTCGTTTAAGACCGGATCCATATTTCCTTACACTCTAATTGCGTTTATCTAGTGTTTTTTTAGCGAATAGATTAATCTTATAAGATGATGAATTATCCTACTCTTCCCAAATACAACCCAGAGAGGTTTAAAGTATGGAAGAAGAAGTGTCTTCTTCAGCTAAGAGCTCAACATCCAGAGATGGATGAAGTCTTGCAAAACGGACCTCTGAAGATTCAGATACCCAAAGTTATCCTTGCGATAGCAGACCAGCAAGGCGGTGTCGAATACATAGACAAGCCAAAGGGGGATTGGACATTTGAAGACAAGAAACGTCACCAAGTCGATTTCATCGCACAAGAGATGCTTATAGCAAGCCTTCCAGAAGCCCTTCAAGACGCAGCGGTGGAGAACTCTGCCAAGGATCTGTGGAACTGGATTAACAACCTCACAAAAGAAATAATAACGATGAAGCACAACAAGAAGCAAATAGCCGTGGAGAAATATGAATCATTTCAGATGCTACCCAGCGAATCAATCAAATCGATGGCAACAAGATTTAACACCATCGTCAGTGACATGAAGAATCTCGGAAGAGAAGAAAAAGTTGCAGACTGGATTGTTAAAATTCTGTCAAGACTGCCAAAGGAAGACTGGTTTATTAAAACCACTAGTCTAAAGGCCATGGATCTCTCAAAAATGTCCACCAAAGAACTGTTCGATGAACTTCAAGCCCATGAATTGGACATCCAGATGGTGAACAGAAATGAAGCTGCTCTAACTCCAAATTCAGCAACCGATGTAGATGCAACATTTTTCATCAAAAGAGACTTCCAAGGGCGTTCAAAAAAGCCAGTTGACTTCGAGAAAACTGCCCATCAATCCTCACCAACGACCTCCAACACAGTTCAGAAAACAGAAACTGAACTGTCAGTTGCCAAATTGGAAGAGCAGTTAATGAATCTAACTGCACTTCTTGAGAAAGTTAAAGGCAAGGAAAAGGAAGGACAATCGAGCGAGCAGAGGTTCATCAAGAGAGAACCACGCACGTGCTACGAGTGCAATTCCTCTGACCACCTGAAGTATGAATGCCCTCAAGTCTCTCAGGAGGACAGAGACAGATTAAAGAAATTGTTCGAGAAGAGAGCATCCAAATCTATTGCCCAAGCGATGCTCACGAGAACAGAAGTGCCAGACGTACCAGACCATGTCGATGGATACTACAAGTCTGAAGATGAGATGGATGAGGAAGCATTGCTTGCCTTCATGGCAGCCATAAACGGAGATGTTACCAACGACAAAGATCGCGCCTCAAATCGCAAAATCCTGGTAACAACTAATCTACCCACACCTAGTGTTTCCTTATGTTTTGATACACCTTCTGAAACATGTTGTTCTAGCTCAGAAGATACTACTTTACAGAAAATTATCAAAGAATTTGAAAATTTTCATGAAATAAAGGACACACTAATTAGTGAAAATGCCTCACTAAAATCAGAAATTTCAACTTTAACAGATGAAATAGAAAGAAATAAATCACTTAGTGTAGAATTAAATTATATAAGAGAAGAGCATGTAAAATTGTTCAAAGAATTTGAATATGTAACCAAAGAACACGATTCTCTAAAGAAACATGAGCATACTGAATGTATATGTTCTTTTAAAAGAAGCTCAAAGACTCTAAGTGAGATTCTAAGTGTTCAAAGACCTCCATCAGATAAATTCGGACTTGGATATATTGAATATAATAATGAGGAGGAAGTCTTGGACAATCACAATCCCACCTTAAGAACTGAGAATACTCATTTAGGCTTTGTCAAAGCAAAACTCAGTTGAAGTACTTCGTTGGATAAGGGAAAGGCAGTTTCCAAGAGACTAGTGAATCAGAATGTTAAGACCAAAAGGCATGCATCCACACAGCATACACTACTAAGGTTAATCATAACCAGAAAGGTAATTTAGTTTCACAAACTGTGAAAGTAAAACAAGTGTGGATACCAAAAGGCTAGATTCACAAGACTAACCCTGTAGGACCCGAAAGGATACGTGGACCTAAATAATTTCTTCTGTGTTGCAGAGTAGGAATCCGCTGGAAAAGACAAGAACTTGGATATTAGATAGTGGATGCTCGGCCCACATGACAGGAGAAAGACGATTAATCAAAGACCTAAAGATATATGAAGGAGTAACTGTCAGCTTCGGAAACAAGGCCACGGGTCAAGTGATTGGGATAGGATACGTGGAGCACAATGGGATAATTATTCAGAACGTATCCTTGGTCACGAATTTGAAGCAAAATCTCCTCAACATAAGTCAATTGAGCGAAAGTGGCTACATTGTCAAATTTAAAAAATCAGAATGTCAAATAATAGACAAGGAGTCGTGCAAGATCATAATCAGAGGAATCAAAAGAGGAGGCCTCTACAATGTAGATTGGACCAGTGGCATAAAGGGACTTAGTCATTTAAACTTAAATTCGATCCGACCACTGGAAAAGCACAAATTAGTTAAAGGACTGCCAAATAAGAAGTTTAATAAAGAAGGAGTTTTCAAAGCGTGTCAGTTTGGGAAGCAGACGAAAGCCTCCTTCAAGATAAGGCCATTAACAACAAGCACAGAAAGGATACTAGAGCTGCTTCATATGGATTTGTTTGGCCCAGTCACCCCACCCACAATTGGAAAAAGAAAATATACATTGGTAGTCGTTGATGACTACACAAGGTATACTTGGGTGGTGCTGCTCAAATCCAAGGATGAAGTCAAGATTCATCTACCAGAACTGATCAATCGTCTTCAAAACGAAAATGAGTTAAAAGTGAAGAGGATAAGGTAAGATAATGGAACCGAATTCTGCAATGGACCTTTAATGGATTTCTGCACTGAGCTAGAAATTGGTCATGAGAAGTCTGCTCCAAGAACTCCTCAACAGAATGGACTCGCAGAGCGAAGGAACAGAACTTTCAAAGAAGGAGTGAGAACCATGATGGCTGAAATTGACATTGCCAAAGGATACTGGGGAGAAGCCTTGATAACAGCCTGCTACACATAAAATAGAAGTGCATCCAACACGCGGCTTCACAAAACTCCCTACGAAATCTACAATGGTCGTAAGCCTTCTATAGCTCATCTTCATGCTTTCGGTTCTCCATGTTATATTCACAATAATGGGAAGTTTAAGTTGAGTACCTTCAGCCCTAAAGCTGATGAAGGTGTGTTCCTTGGATATGGACATCCATCTTGCAAGGGATACATGGTACTTAACAAGACAACCCAACTTGTGAAAATAACATGTCATGTTGTTTTTGATGAAGCTACTCTAGTGCGCAGGACTCTAGAAGAGCTGATTCTAGGAAATCATGAGATCAATGATGTCAATGAGGAACCCAAAAGTGATCTTGATAATGATCAGAAAGTTCCTCCGACTAGATCTATGAGTGATACACTTGAGACTCTAGCTCCCTCGATTGAACTCCAAACAGTCGAGAAGGCCGATGATGCAATTGCCATCATTGAGGCCTTAAGGAATACACAATTAGATGATTCAGATGAAAAAAAGCCTCCAGAAGAACAGGATGCAATTCTGGAAGAAGATCTAGATAAATCCAAGGAAGCCCATTATGATGATGCCAAGAAATCATCGACCGAGGAGGACCTAGCTATTGCTCAGACTTCAGAAGCAGTCCAGGATGCAGTTCCAAAACAAGGATGTGAAGGAGCTTCTGAAGAAAGGGAGGAAACAGTATCAGAAACTGAAAAAGAACTAACTCAAGAGGAACCTACTATAGTTCCTGAAGAACCAGCCACCAGCACTAATGACAAACCAGCAAAGAAACCCAGCTGGTTAAGAGATCATCCCAAGGAAGCTTTTCTTGATGATGTTGGAAATCCTGTTCGAACCAGACAGAGAACAACCTTGATGTCTTGCTTTTTATCACAGATCGAACCAGTGAAGATCACAGAAGCTCTTCAATCTACAGACTTGGTAAATGCGATGCAGGAGGAACTGAATGAGTTCTCTCGTAACAATGTGTGGTATCTTGTAAATAGACCTACACATTAGTCTGTAATTGGTACCAAGTGGGTCTTTAAGAATAAAAGAGATGAGACCGGTACCATTGTTAGAAATAAAGCAAGGTTGGTTGCAAAAGGTTACGCTTAATGTGAAGGGATAGACTTCAATGAGATATTTGCACAAGTAGCGAGATTGGAAGTGATTCGACTATTCCTAGCATATGCAGCCTATCACAACTTCATAGTTCTTCAAATGGATGTGAAGAGTGCCTTCCTCAACGGAGAACTAAAGGAAGAAGTCTACGTGGAACAACCCCTAGGTTTCGAGCAAGGAAACCAAGTCTACAAGTTAAGAAAAGCTTTATACGGACTAAAGCAAACACCAAGAGCATGGTATGAAACTCTCTCACAATTTCTGCTCAAAAGTGGTTTTGAGAAGGATGCAATAGATCGAACTCTATTCAAGATAAGAGATGGAGAAGACATCCTACTATTTCAGATCTATGTAGACGACATCATCTTCAGAAGCAAAAATACCAAGTTATGTGAGAAGTTTGCCCAGCTGATGCAGAACAAGTTTCAAATGAGCATGATGGGAAAAATGACATATTTTCTTGGTTTGCAAGTTGATCAATCTGACGAAGGGATTTTCATCAGTCAGAAGAAGTATACTCAAGATTTAATCAACAAGTTTTGTCCAGAAAAGACAAAATCTCTAAGGATTCCTATGAGCACCAGCTCTCAAATTAATCTAGATGAAGAAGGAGAACATGTCAACCCGACAGCTTATAGAGGAATAATTGGATCCTTACTGTATCTAACTGCCAGCCGACCAGATATATCTTATGCCGTGGGAGTATGAGCGAGGTTTCAAGCAAATCCAAAGAAATCGCACATGGATGCAGCAAAGAGAATTGTCAGATATCTGAAGAGTACAGAGTCTCTAGGTATCTGGTACCCTAAAACTGGTGGAATCATGTTAAATGGATTCTCTGACTCAGATTTTGGAGGCTGCAAAATTGACAGAAAGAGCACGAGTGGAAACTGTCAGTTTTTAGGACATAAACTGATTAGTTGGTTCAGCAAGAAACAACATTCGGTGGCTACATCAACCACAGAGGCAGAATATGTAGCAGCATCCAGCTGTTGTGCTCAAGTACTGTGGATAATGCAGCAACTTAAGGATTATGGAATAGATACATGATGTGTTCCTATCTACTGTGATAGCAATAGCGCAGTCTCTATTTCAAAGAATCTAGTTCTACATTCGAGGACGAAGCACATTGATATTTGTCATCATTTCATTCGAGATCACGTTGAGAAGGAGGATGTCTCGGTGGAATACATTAGAACTGATGATCAGTTAGCCGATATATTTACCAAACCGCTACCTGAGGCTCGATTCAAAGAGCTATACATCAAACTAGGTCTTCTTGAGTTTGATGACGTCTCAAGAGAAGTAGACGATAAGTGATCATTATAACAACTAGTTAATTGCACTTGATTGTTATTATGATTAAGTCAATTACAGATTGTTATATGATTACAGCTATGGAAGAAAACTTAAAGGAGATAAGAGCTCGTTCTCTCATCAAATAGATACAGAGAAACATGTCACCTATAGTCAGTACATCATAAGTGGAGCTCACGTCTATTGAAAATACGAGGAAGGTGATAAGTTAGGATTTTTACCAACTTATCTAGTTGTTCTTTGACTAATTGTGTGATGTTCAGACTGTTTTTAGTGTCTTTTTCATGCATGGATTGGCTTTTGTGCTCGTAATGTCGTGTTTGATGAATTTTGTAGGTTTTTAGTCAAAAATAGGGAAGAATCGGAATTCCAGTCCAGGTCCACATCGATCGACGCCAGGGCACGTCGATCGACGAGGAAATTGAAGTGGAGTGATCGATGAGAGAAAGGAGCGATCGATGAAGGCTTCAAAACAAAGCTCACGTCGATCGACGCCAAAGCACGTCGATCGACGATAGTGTTTCAAAGGCATCGATCGACGCTGATTTCCGACGATCGACGCGACTGCGGGATTTCCTAATCTTAGTCTGATTTGAAGATAAAGACATATCTAATCCTAGATGTTGTTTGATACATCTTTCATTAGTATAAATAGCCATGTAAAATTCGAATCTCAGTGTGGAAATCAATATAGCAATTAAGAGATTTTAGAGTTGAAGAATTTAGAAGATTTCCAAGAGTTTTTAGAGTTTTTGTTCGAAGACAGAATTTTGTGGGAAGACATTCAGACCCAAGTTTTTATGCAAATCAGGTTTTATTTTTCTATGATGAATATTGCTATGAATATGTGTAACTAACATCCTTCTCAAATTCTAGGGTTCAAATTATCATTGTATGCATGTTTGATTAATTGAATTATTTTCCCTTTCCCTTCGTAGTTTGTGAAATTTGTGTTTATTCATAATCTTGAGTTTTTTGGCCACATCTTAGAATTAATTAGTTGATTACTTGAGACGTAACAGTAATAGTTTTCAATGGAAAGAGATTTTCACAATATAATTTGATTTCTTGTCGTAACTGAAGGAGATAAGTTATAGGAATAAATCTGTAGATCATTGGAGTTAGTTAGTTCATCTTGAGACCGAGCGGAGATAGATAATTCACTAATCTACTTTATGAATTGTCCAACAAAGAAGTTCATAATATTTTTCTGATGTTTCACTACGAAGAGGAATTAAATTGGGAATTAATCAATTCATTCATCCATGTCATACTTGATAAGTAGATATCCCTGGAATCTGTACTTCTCATAATCTTTCATCAAAAGTATTTTAATTTCCTGTTTACTTTTTACTCGCAAGTATTACGATTTTCAAAACAAAACCCAACAATTTGATCTTTCCTAACCAGTAAGTTCGAGAACATATGTTTTAGTACTTAAGGTTTTTCGTTACTTCTTTCCCCTGGGATTCGATAATTTTATTTGCCGCTATATTATTATCTTTGCTAAGTTACTGTTAAATAATTTCAGTGATCAAATTTTGGCGCCGTTGCCGGGGAAAGAATAGAAATAATCTTACTATTAATTCTGTGATCGAAATACTGATTTAGGCTGTAATTTTCGTACTTTTCTCTGAATTTTTTGTATTTTTGTTGTTCACGTCGATCGACGTGACACTCACGTCGATCAACGCAGTTGTTACTTCTACGTCAATCGACGTTATATTCATCGATCGACGCCGTAGTGTTTTCATAATTTCAACTTTTCAATTTCAGTTCGTTTTGTTTTATTTTCAGTCTTACCTCACTACCTCCTTTGCTGAACAGGTAGTGCATGAGTACGAGAGCTAGAGGAAAGGACCAGTTTTATTTTTACCCAGTTATTGAAGCCACTTGCAGAAGGAATAAGCGTACTCAAGAAAGCTCGTGTAATCAAGCGATGGATTATAACATACCACCGCCAATTGTTCAACCACCTCCACCAATGCTAACTGCAGAGGAGCAAGTTGTGCTTCCCCAAGAAGTTCAAGCTATGAGGGCACAAATCCAACAGCTAAATCTGGAAAGAGACCTCGAGAGGAAAAATCCGAATGGAAGGGATCTTTGTCGTAACCCACTGTTTGAGGACAATCCCGATAATAAAGAGGATGACAAATCCGCCAGAGGAATCTGACGATGAGGAAGAAGAGGAGGCCATGCAGAACCGATATAAACCTCAGTTAAGGGAGACAGACTTCAGAATTGGCATCAATGCCAACAATTTTGAGCTGAAGACCGGATTGGTGCAACAAAATCAATTCGGAGGAAGAGCCACTGAGTATCCTTACGCACATCTGGATAAGTTCCTTATGCTCTGCAATACTGTCAAAATCGGAGGAGTCAGCAAGAGTGTCATCCAAATGAGTCTGTTCGCATTCTCTCTGAGGAATAAGGCACAATCATGGTTCACTGCACTGGACAAGGAAAGTATAAGCACTTGGACTGAATTAAGGAATGAATTCCTGGAAAATTTCTTCCCCCCGAATGTCATCAGGCAGAGAAGGAAGGAAATCATCAAATTCGCTCAAAGACCTGATGAGAGCTTCAGTGAGACATGGGAGCGATTTAAAGAACTACTGAGATCTTGCCCCAGACATGGTTTTCCGCTAGGAGAACAGGCAGAAGCATTCTACGAAGGACTCAATGATAAGACCGTCAAGTTTGTGGACACCACACTCGGAGACACCATCATGATGAAAAGCAGAAAGAAAGCCATGGAATTCTTCCAAAAGATGGCCAACAACAGTCAACCATGGTCCTCAAGTCAAACTCTGCCTGTGAAAGCAGTCGAGAAAGTGGTGGAGAAAGTTGCCGAACAACCTGATTTGGCAACCGAGCTGAAAAAGCTAAAGGAAGAGTTCGCTACACTGAAATAAGAGAAAAAAGTCGCTGCAGTTGAGAAAGTGCAAGCTCCACCTGAGGGGGATGGTGCCGAGGTAAACTTCATCCAAAGGGGTGGTTATCAAAATAACTACCGAGGAGGATATCAGGAACACAATCAGCAGTATAACCAGCCTTATACTTATAATCACGCGAGGAATCACCCTGGATTTTCCTACGCAAACCCTCAAGCCGCGGAGCAGCCACCACCGAGATTCGCCGTACAAGATTAGGCAGTAGTGGAGAAGAAGAAGCCAAATCTCGAGGAGATTTTGGCTAAATTCATGGAAGGCTCCACTGATACTGTAGCCAAGCTAAAGCAAGAAATCTCGGGAGTGAACACTAAGGTTGATCAGGTGCAGAAGCATGTGCAGATTATAGAGAATCAGGTCAGCCAGATTGCCGATGCCCTCGGAGCTCAACACAAGCCGGGACAACTCCCGAGCGACACTCAAGTCAACCCCAAGAATTAGAATCAGAGGAACCAAGTGAATGTCATAACTCTGAGAGGTGGAAATCGTATGAAGGGCCACAGTAGGCAGGGAAAGATACCCGGGAAGAAGGAGAAGCCCAACAGGACGAAGAAGTTGTCGCAGACGAAGCCCCGTCGACCGACATGGGGTCTCCGTTGATCGACGCAGCGCCAAAAGCCACGTCGATCGATGCTGATCCACGATGATCGACGTCCGCTCCTGTTCCGCCACCGAAGAAACCTCCTTTTCCTTTTCCGCAGCGGTTTGCCAAAACAAAGATGAACGAGAGATATGCACGCTTCCTGGAAACTATGAAGAAAGTGCATATCAACATTCCATTGTTAGAAACCCTGCAAGAGATGCCCGGATACATCAAGTTTCTGAAAGACATGGTCTCTCAGAAAAGACCATTCTTGGAGCATGAGACGGTCAACCTGTTCGAAGAATGCAACGCCATAATTCAAAAGAAGATGCCAATCAAAAGGGAGGACCCGGGCTCCTTCACAATCTCTTGCGTCATCAGAGGAGAGACCTTTGGAAAAGTCCTCTGCGATTCAGGAGCATCGATCAATCTGATGCCGCTGGTAATTTTCAAGCAGTTGAAAATCGGAAACATCAAGCCCACAACAATCTCACTTCAGATGGCCGATCGATCAGTGTCCTACCCAAAAGGCATCGTGGAAGACGTGCTGGTGAAGGTAAAAGATTTCATCATCCCAGCTGATTTTGTGGTGCTCGATATGGAAGAGGATCGGAACATTTCTCTGATCCTTGGAAGACCATTCTTGAAGACCAGAGGGGCATTGATCGACATCCGAGACGACAAACTGACATTCCGGGTGAACAACGAGTCAGTCACATTCTCGATCTATAAGGCAATGCAGAAGAACAATTAAGGAAGCTATCAAGAAGAATGCCACATGATCAACCGGTTCAGCCCGGTAATGTCTTCTCCCTTCGCCTCTCTCAAAAGTGAACCAAACTTTCTGGAAAACTGCCTGCAACACTCGTTGTTCTCGTCGACAAATCTGGATGAGGCAGATGAGGAGATCTTGGATCTGGTCATGGAGCTGGATGTGTTCGAGGAGATAACTTGAGAAAAAGAAACTAAGAGAAAATAACTGCCTAGCCACTACTGCCAGAACCAACCAGAAAAAGATAAGGGAAAGCACACATCGATCGACGCCACTGTCTTGTCGATCGACGCCGCTTCAAAGCCCACGTCAATCGACGGAGCATTTTCGTCAATCGGCGCCGATCTGGAAAAGCCGTCCTCCAGCTCTGATCCACCACTTCTGGAACTCAAGACACTTCCAGCACATCTCAGGTACGCATTTCTGGGTTCTAATGATACTTACCCTGTTATTGTTTCTGCCTATCTTACACAGGGGGAGTTAGACAAATTACTACGAGTTCTACGGAAATACAAGTCCGCCATCGGATGGACTTTGGGGGATATCAAGGGGATCAACCCTTCGCTTTGCATCCACAAGATCATCCTTGAAGAGGATGCCACACCAATGAGACAAGCACATCGACGACTAAATCCTATCATGCAAGAAGCTGTAAAGAAGGAGGTTCTCAAACTCCCAGACCATGGCATGATATATCCTATTTTTGACAGGTACAACCAGATAGCTGTGGCACCTGAAGATCAACACAAGACTGCATTCACCTGTCCATACGGAGTATTTGCCTACCGACGGATGCCCTTCGGATTATGCAATGCACCGGCTACTTTCCAGAGATGCATGATGGCAATCTTCCACGACTTGATCGAAGATGTTATGGAGGTATTTATGGATGATTTCTCTGTTTTTGGTAGCTCATTCGATGTTTGTTTGCAGAATCTGGCTACTGTACTTGAGAGATGCACCAAGACAAACCTATGCCTCAATTTGGAGAAATGCCACTTCATGGTGCAAGAGGGGATTGTGTTGGGTCATCGAGTATCAGCTGAAGGACTTGAAGTAGACCGAGCCAAAGTGATAGCCATTGAAAAGTTACCACCGCCTACAAGTGTCAAAGCAGTCCAAAGTTTTCTAGGCCACGCCGGATTCTATAAGAGGTTCATCAAAGACTTCTCAAAGATATCTCGGCCCTTGTGCAACCTGCTGGAGAAGGATGTTTCCTTCCATTTTGATTACGAGTGCTTGAAGGCCTTTGAGAGACCGAAAGAGGCACTAGTGACTGCGCCGGTCTTGACCGCGCCAGATTGGGATGAGCCATTCACATTGATGTGCGACGCCAGTGACTACGTTGTTGGGGCAGTCTTGGGGCAACTGAAGGGAAGACTCTTCCATGTGATTCACTACGCCAGCAAGAGAATGAATCCGGCCCAATACAACTACCCCACTACGGAGAAAGAGATGATCGCAGTTGTGTAAGCTTTTGACAAGTTCTGGCCTTATCTGATAGGCTCAAAGACGATTGTCTACACCGACCCTGCAGCCATCAGATACCCGTTCGCAATGCAAGATGCCAAGCCTAGATTGATCCGGTGGATATTGTTGCTGCAAGAGTTTGACTTGGAGATCAAGGACAGAAAAGGGAGTGAGAATGTGATCGCTGACCATTTGTCATGACTCGAGCCACCAGTCGAAGGGGATGACCCACAATTGATGATCCGAGAGACGTTCCCCGATGAACAGATCTATTCTCTTAGGGATTTGAAAGAGACATATTAGTCAAAAACGCCTTGGTATGCGGATTTCGCCAACTACTTGGTCGGCGGCGTATTTCCTCCGGACTCCTCTCCATATGCAAAGAAGAAGTTTTTGCACGACGTCAGATTCTACTATTGGGAGGATCCCTATCTTTGGCGTAGATGTGCTGATGGCCTCATTCGCCGTTGTGTGCCCCAGTCCGAGTGGCAACAAATCTTCGAAGCCTGCCATTCATCTCCTAGTGGCGGTCATCATTCAACAAATCGGACAGCATTAAAAATTATTGCCAGTGGATTCTATTTTCCATCTATCTACGAGATCTGTCGTGGATGGATTATGTTGGGAATTAATTTGTAATTCATCCCTTAGGATCAAATTTGTAATAGGTTTTGTTGAATCAAAGCCTTAGCATTTGGTCGATCATTGCTGAATTCTAGCATAGTCTAGCAACTCTTGTAATGTCCTGTATAGGGTGAATATTGAGTTGTAATAGAATAGGTTGCTAGAAGCACTTCCAGCAAACACCAGAGAATGCTAAGGAGAATGATTGCTAAGGCGTTAGCAATCATATTCTATAAGAAGAGACTACTAAAAGGTATCTACTCAGCAGTCGGTAGAAGATTAGAAGAATGCTTAAAGAACGAGCATTTGCTATTTGTCAAATTGTAGCAGAATGCTGAAGGAGTCAGCATCTGCTAGCATATATCAGATTGCTAAAAGAGATAGCAATCAGAAATCAAAGGAATCAAGTGCTAAACTTTGCTGAGGCGTCAGCAGTCAGATACTAGCAAAAGCAGATTCAGCAGTCAGAGACTAGCAAAAGCAGATTGCTAGAAAAGGCTTAGCAATCAAAAGGACTAGCAGATGGCCCTGAGGTTGCTTAGCAAGGCGAAATAGGTATCAACGAATGCTATACTCCCGTGTACACACAAAGGACAAAGCTTTCCCGAAGTAGTTTGGAAAGTAGTGTACGACGCCGAAAGCAACTGGAAAAGTCAAACCATTCTTGGATGAAGGAACCGTTGTGTCTAACGGGTATGGAGATTCAAAGTTCGAATCTCCAGGCATATAAGACAAGTCCATAAGTGAGAGACTACTACTGCTTATATCACTACCGACATTCGCAAAACATCCTAAGTGAGAGATTCCTTTGACAAAGTGAACAAGTGAAAAGAAGTTAGTTGAGAGCACGAGAAAAAAGAGTATTCAAAGCCCTCAACAACCAGGAGTGTCTTCCATTGAATATCTGACACTGCTTTTGAGAGATTCCTTGACTTCGGTTGAGAATCTTCAATCATTGGGATACCTTCCATCCTATGAAGATCCAAAAGTCATTTCTGAAAAGGATTGACTCTGACGGGCATTAGCCACAAACCAGACAAGTTCAAAAGCGAACTATAAAAGCTTCCCGACAGCGTAGGACAAGTTTCACGAAGGTTCAGCCCTTGACTTGGCCGTAGCTGTGGTTTGAGAAGAACGAAGTAAGGGAGAATAGTTTGCTGAGGCCGATTCGAAAGTTCACTGCCTACCGCAAGTGTTCGGCGATGCCTTGTATTTATACTTTCTTAGTGGAATTCTTAGCGCTTCGGCTAAGGAGTGGACGTAGATCTGTTTGGATCGAACCACTATAAATATTGTGTTCTTTTACTGTTTTATTCCTTACTGTCTTAAGTTGGATTTGAAACCTAGCAATCATACTGCTAGTGTATACCTGTGAAGAAACTCTATTCATACCTTGAGCTTAAACAAACTTTAATAACGTAAGTGCAAGTGACATTTACTTATTCCGCTGTATTTTGTGTTTATGTTTGAACACGACGACACTGATAATCAAGGACCAACAAGTGGTTTCAGAGCAGGAGGTTGAAAGACCGACTGCTTCTGAGTCGCTTTAAGACCAGATCTATCTTTTCCTTGCACTATTACTATTTTATCTCATTTGTCTAGCTCATGAGGTTACTTAAGGCGTGAACAAAATGATGAATCATACACTTCCCAAGTATACAAAGGAGAAGTTCAAGTCAAGGAAGAAGCTTGCTATTATACAATTTCAAAGCATACATCTAGAAGTGGCAGATGTACTTGAGAGAGGTCCAATACAAATTATGAAAGCTAACACTTTTGTTGGACCTGCTGCTGAAGGAGAAGAACAGAGACCCCAAATGGTTGTAAAGCCTTACGAAGAGTATACAACGGAGGACAAAAAGAGAGCCCAGTTGGAACATTTTGCAAACAAGCTAATCATTGACTCTCTACCACCGTTCATGGCTGATAAAGAAATGTGGGACTATGTCTGCGAATCTTCCCAAGAAACAGATCAGATGAAACGCAACAGGCTACAGGTAGCTGTTGACGAATATGAATCTTTTTCTATGGTTGCAGGTGAATCTATACAAGCCATGGAAGAACGATTCAATACCATCATGGGAGAGCTTTGTAATCTGGGCAAAAAATATGATAATGGGGAGATGAACAACAAGATTATCTCTAAACTACATCCAAGGGATAATTGGTCTGCAAAGATGATGAGCTTGAGTGAGAAAGACGTCAGCAACATGTCTACATCCGAGGTATTTTCTCAACTCAAAACTCACGAGTTTATCATACAACAATCGAAAAAGAATGAAGCGGTCGTGGCACAAGCTTCATCCACACTCACTGCTAACTCTGAGGATCTAGCGTACTTTGCTAAGAAAGACTTCAACAAGTACAAGATGAAGAAGCCCTTTCATAATCAAGAGAGATCTGCTCCAGCGCCACCAGCAAAGGAGGTTGTCTCAAACTCAGGTTCTCAACCTGTTGATTTGAAGATCAGTGAGCTGGAAGAGTAGATGAAGAAACTTCAGAAGGTGATGATGGAAGCTAAAGTGGAAAAAGAGGCCAAAGAAATCCAACAATCATCATCATCTACCCGCTCAGCAGAGCGAAAGCCTAGGACGTGCTTTGAGTGCAGTTCGCCAGATCATCTAAAGCATGAATGTCCAAAAGTCAGCAAGGAAGAAAGAGAGCGTCTGAAGCAGAGATTTGAGAGACATGCTGTTAAAGCAGTCACCAGGGCGCTGCTGACAAGGATAGAGGCTCCTGATATCCCAGATAATGATGAGGAATACTATTTTTCCTCAGAAGAAGATGATGAAGAAGCCATGCTAGTCTTGATGGCCAATATTGTTGAAGATCAGTTCGCTGATGCCGATACTGAACAGAATGCTGAATTGGCTCTAGCAGTCGATGATAATGAGTTACTATCTACAAGCATTCATAGTTTTGCAACTATTGAAGAATCGGAGGAATTCTCTTTAGATTCTGAGGAAGACTATCTCACAAAGCTTAATGTAGAATTCTAAAAAATGTATGAAATCAAGAATGCTATCATTGGGGAGAACACCTTACTAAAACTTGAAATTACATATTTGACCGAGGAAATCGAAAGACTAAGGTTTGAAAGTGAGGAATTTTCAAAACTTAAAGCTGATTACTCCTAATTGTCTGAGAAATTTCAAAATCTTGAAAAGGAGAATCTTACTTTGAAAGCAAACCCAAAGAAAATTTCATTTGTACGTATACATCCAGCAAGGCAGTTCTAAATTCCATTGTTAGCCAACAAAGACATCATAATGATCGATCTGGTATAGGGCTTGGATATTCTGAAAAAGCAATGTGTTCTAAGCAGAAAATGATCTCATTCGTTTCTGCGGGAACGACTGCTGCTGAAAAAGACAAGGGAAAGGACACTGCTGAATCTTCGAATGCTAAGTAGAATGCTAAGCATAGGGATTGGCACAAGCAGAATGCAGCTGCTAAACCTCAGCAGAGGACACAGCAAACTAATGCTGAGTAGTCTGCTAAGCGGCCACCCCAAGCAGAGCCAAGAAGGAATGCTGAGCAACATGTTTCTAATTCTAGGAAAGCAATTCCTTCATTCCCTAAGGGCAAGCAGGTAGTTCAATATCATGCTGTAAGACCTCTGTACCATTCTTACAGACCACATAGGAGGAACGCCTATGTGAGGCCTGAGTCCAAATCATTTCCATATCAAAGGACAAGGAAGGCTAAGCACACTACAACACCTAGACCTAAGAATGCTAAGCATATTAATCAGAAGGTCGAGAAGGTGGTGAAGGCTGAGATCAAGAGGAAAATCTTGAAGATCACAAAGATGTGGGTTCCGAAAGGAACTTTGATCCATGCTAATACTGCAGGACCCGACCCTAAACGGG
This sequence comes from Plectranthus barbatus, assembly GCA_026898455.1. Taxonomy (NCBI): domain Eukaryota; kingdom Viridiplantae; phylum Streptophyta; class Magnoliopsida; order Lamiales; family Lamiaceae; genus Plectranthus; species Plectranthus barbatus. The sequence goes on from JAPKLW010001233.1 coordinate 86,488, forward strand.
TACCTAAATCAACTTGATTAATTATGTTGCAGGAACAGGATCCGAGTGCTAAGACGTCAAGCATATCAAATGAATGGATCCTTGATAGCGGTTGCCCCGCACATATGAAGGGGAATGAGGAGTTATTCTCAGATATACAAAGATTCTTTTATGGCCCCAAAGTCAAGTTCGGAGATAACAACGAAGAGAAAGTTGTTGGAAGAGGATGCATTGAGCGTAATGGTTTAAGGATCGTCAACGTAGTTCTTGTATCCAACCTCAAGCACAACTTAATGAGCATTAGCCAACTATGCGAGAATGGGTACATTGTATCTTTTGTCAATACTGGTTGTTCTATTGCTGACAATGTTACAGGACAAGTGAAGCTAAAAGGCATCCGCAAGGGTGGCCTATACATTGTTGACTGGGAAAGCGGTCAACAACACTCGTGCTTCCTATTATTGAACAAAGAGGAAACAACATGGCTTTGGCACAAGAGGTTAAATCATCTTAATTTCAAAACCATTAACCTTCTTGCCAAGAACAAACTTGTTGTAGGTCTGCCTGCTGAGACTTTCCGGAAGGAAGGTGTGTGCAAAGCTTGCCAGCAAGGGAAGCAGACCAAGGCTTCGTTCAAATCAAACCCAGAGAAGGCTATATCAGGGAGGATCCTTGAGCTCCTGCACATGGATCTATTCGGCCCAATCACACCGTCCACTGTAAGCAAGAAAGTTTATACACTTGTGGTTGTCGATGACTTCTCCAGGTACACATGGGTTCGCTTGCTAAGGACCAAGGACGAAGTCAAGATCCTTCTACCAGAGTTGATTCTTAAAGAACAAAATAGCAAAGAGGTCACGGTGAAGAGGATCAGATCAGACAATGGAACCGAATTTTGCAATGGAATCTTGATGGATTATTGCACAGAAGCCGGTATTAATCATGAGAAGTCCACTGCTAGGACCCCCTAGCAGAATAGGTTAGCAGAGCGAAGGAATACGACTTTGAAAGAAGCCGAGCGGTCCATGCTTGCTGACTCTGGATTGAGTGGAAAATATTGGGGAGAAGCAGTGATGACCGCATGCTACACTCAGAATAGGAGCGCGATCAATGGCAGATTCAACAGAACTCCTTATGAAGTGTACAATGGCCGTAAGCCTTCGATCACTCATCTTCGTGCTTTCGGTTTGACATGTTATATCTGTTGGAGTATACTGTAAAGCGAGCTTTTAAGCGAGCTTTGTCATGTACTTAATCTCCTGTAAATAACTGAAACAAACGTTATCACATTGATGCAATCTTATGATTGCATGTATATCCACTTATCTTATATTGTAGACAATGTGGTGGGTGCGTCGTCCCACTGAAGATCGCATTGTTGGGCTCCTTATAAGATATAAAACGCATTCACAACTGAGATAGTTCTGGATAAACTATCGTTTTAGGTTGTAGTATAAACTTGAGATAACTAGTCTTGGTTATTAGTTTATGCCAGTGCGTGGTGTCGCATTGAATGGATCGCAGTGAGTCGTGTTCTTCTATTCTGACTCTATGAAGAACCAAGGTCTCGGTGACTTTGATAATTCTTAACCCTAGATGTGATATTTAGATATATGCAAATGATTGTTTGTTACTTTGACTTACCATGGGTGAGAATCAAAAGGATGATTCAATATACTCCGTATCTTGGGTAATAACATTATTTGTATGTGTTTATATAGTCACATTAGAGCACCATGTCCTGGACATCCAGGTTGATGACATCCCCTTAAGGAGCTCATAAGTTTTATCGTATTAAACCTTGCAGGTGGAATTTTTTCTGATACGATAATAATATTGAGCGGGTACTACTTAAGGATTAAGATATTAATTGATTAATGCTGTCAAAGCTTTTAATTAATTAGTGGATGTGCGGTTATCTTAAACACGGGGAATTAATTAAGTCAAATAGAAGCCCTGATTCACATCGGGATAGGATGGCAGTTGCAACATTAATTCTCTAGTGGAATGAATTAATGTTATAAGTTCAATTTATATTCTGGGCTGAATATATGTGTTTGGACTTATGGGAGGCCCAATCCTATACCTTCTAGAGATCCCTGGTCTGGCCCAACTAGAAACCCTAGAAGATGCTTATAAATAGGATCTTATGGTTGAGAGAAAAACCCTAGTTGTCTAAGTTTTCATTTTCATAAGCTCATGTGTTGAGTGACGGTTAGGGTTTAGTTCTCTCAAACATTGTAGATCTAGAGTTTTGGATTGGCATCTACGATTCGGAGGATTGTTGTCCACCCGGTATTCGATCGTGGTTCGTGGGACACAGGCTAAAAGATCTCCAGTGGAATCAATCTCTAGATCTGTAGATCTGGTAAGGTAATCACTGATCTAGTTGATTTAATTTAGTTAAACCATGTATGTGTACGTTTGGTCACCAACATCTATCGTGGGGACGAACCGCCTTCACCGGCGTGTTCCTTCTATATCCATAACAATGGGAAGTCGAAAATTAACACTTTTTTGCCTAAATCTGAGGAAGGTGTTTTCCTGGGATATGGACACCCTTCTCACAAAGGCTATCGAGTGTTAAATAAGACAACTCAACTTGTGGAAATAACATGCAATGCTATATTTTATGAGTCTACCTTAGTGCGCAGGGTTATCAAAGAGAAAAGGGATATCAATCATGAGATCAATAATGTCCATAGTCAATCAATCTTGAACTCTTTTGAGAATATGAGTATTGATCCGACTAGGTCTATGAATGATGCTAATCCAGCAACGACGCACTCAACAGGTGACCAGACTGCTGACCAGGCCAATGATGCTAATGATCATGCTGAGGCCACTCCACCAATCTATCTGAATGACAATTTGGATATTTTTGTAATTCTTGATGATCAAGACGATGTGGGCATTGCTGAAGATTGATAAGCTCGTTTTTCTACTCTCTTATCACATTGTTTTTCTTTTCTTTTATGCATTTTAGCTTGTTTTCTTGAATAAACTGAGCATGAGTATATATTAGAGGGTGTTATGCTTGTCATGGTAAGATTTCGCAGGTTTTAGGCCAAATCCAATGGAGAACCCATACCGAAAGCAGAAGATGTTCAAATAAATAGTCACAAATTCTTCCACCGATGGAATCTGAGCTAATGGAGCATGTCATTTGAAAGATCTTTGAATTAGCTGTCCAATGCAACTAGAATCGGATCAGTCGGAGTTTGGATGCGAAAGTTATGGCCAAAACCGTGAGACTGCGCAGAAGGGTCGGAAGTGGCGAAATGGTCTCTATTTTGACCGAAATGAAAGCTATCTCGACAGAGACAGAAGCGTCCATCTCGGCCGTGGCAGGGTCTATCTCGACCGAGACAGACTGATTGGCGAAATTTTGCGGGATTTTCACATATTTTGGGCGAGAATTGCTTGGGGAACAAGATATACTTCAACTTGGAAGCAATAAATCATACCTTTTGAAGATATCCATCCAAGGCCTCAACCCTACTTCTATATAAACTTTTCAATAGCTCAGAATTATGAGCCTCTTTTATCTTTTAAGCTTTGAATCCTTTACTTTTCCCTTTTACAGTTTTTACACCTTTATTTTCTGTTTTCTTTATGTTTTGTTAGAATTCCTCTTTACTTTTATTTGTTAAACCTTTACTTTTTAATGCAATCTTTAATTTTCCCTGCAATGTTTTTCTTCAATATGTTAGGCTAGAACCCTAAACAGGTTCTAGGGTTTCTCCATCTGTGATGCTTGTTTAGATTTATTTATTCAAACCCTTGTATTGGCTTAAACTCTTTGATTTTATTTCAAATCTATTTTCAATTGAAGGATCGAGAGATGAAAATTGGAATAGGTTTTTGTTATTGATTGAAGGACCGAAAGGTGAAAATCGATAATAGGAAGTAAGAGTTTAATACTTTTGATTATCTATCCGACCAAGAAGATTTCAATTGTAGGAAAATCTAGATCTTTATGAAATTGATTAATTGGTGTATTTTGAGACCGAGAGGAGATAGATCACTAATTAGTAATTTAGGTTTTAATTGCCCGACCAAGGAATTAACTCCACAATAAAAGGTTTTCCACCAAAATTGTGTTTCATGGGTTTGAATATTTAATTCTTGCAAGTTGATCAGATTGGTAGATTTCCCTGGAATCTGTGCTTTTTATTATTTGAATTTCGCTCTTTAATTGTTTCTTTTGAAAAACCAAAAACCTCAAATTTGATTTGCCCAAACAAAAGTTCTGAGAACCATGTTCAGTATATGATTCTCCATCGTTGCACTATCTCTGTGGGATTGACCAACCCTTGGGTTGTCTTATAAATTTATTTGCCCTTTGCTATAATTTGTATACAGATTTAGCATCGATCAAAGATCTTGGCAAAGGCGCTGTTGAGATTCCCATTACTTAGGTGCCTGTTGCTGAGATTCCAGCTGCTGAAGTACCTGCTGGAGAGGTTCTTGTTCATGAAGATCCTTTGGCAGAAATTCTGGTTGCTGAAGAAGTCCCAGTCAATGATGAACGAGCTGCTAACAATCCAGATGTTGAGCACCAGGTGGATGCCGAAGGAAATGTTGTAGCAGACAACAATCGAGCTGGAGAGACAGATGCCGAAGTTCCAGCACCAATAAGACCTACATGGCTACGTGCTAATCCTCTAGAAGATGTTCTTGGAAATGTCAATGATCCCATTTTGACGAGACAAGGGAATGCAATGCTAGCCTGCTACATATCTCGTGAAGAACCCAAGAAGGTTGAAGAAGCTCTACAAGATCCAGATTGGGTGAATGTTATGCAAGAGGAGCTTGCTGAGTTCACACGTAATCATGTGTGGGATCTAGTAGATAGGCCAGAACATCAAAGTGTTATAGGCACTAAGTGGGTGTTCAAGAACAAGAAGGATGAATCGGGAATGGTTGTTAGTTCACACGTAATCATGAGACCTTTGCTCCAATAGCAAGGCTGGAGGCAATCAAATTATTTCTTGCGTAGGCTGCATACCATGAATTCTCAGTTATGCAAATGGATTTTAAGAGTGTCTATCTAAATGGTGAGCTCAAGGAGGAAGTCTATGTTGAGCAACCACCAGGCTTCGAGCAAGGAAATCAAGTCTATAAGCTCAAAAAAGCTCTGTACGGCTTGAAGCAAGCACCGAGAGCGTGGTATGGAACTCTATCTAAGTTCCTGCTAGCTAATGGATTTCAGAAAGGGAGGATTGATCAGACTCTCTTTCGCATCAAAGATGGAGGAAGTATTCTGCTAGTACAAATATATGTCGACGACATAATTTTTGGATCGAAAAACCAAGATTTATGTGATAGGTTTTCCAAGCTCATGACTAGCAACTTTCAAATGAGTATGATGGGAAAGATGTCATACTTTCTCGGATTGCAAGTCCAGCAGTCCAGCGAAGGAATTTTTATTCACCAGAAAAAATATGCTCGCGATCTAATTGCTAAGTACTGGCCAGAAAAGACGAAAAGTCTGCGGATTCCTATAAGCACAACGTGTATAGCTGCTCTTGAGAAGGAAGGAGAAGATGTGAATCCTACTCTCTATAGAGGTATTATTGGTTCACTGCTATACCTCACCGCCAGCAGACCAGACATATCGTATGCCGTTGGATTATGCGCGAGATATCAAGCAAATCCCAAGAAGACGCATCTCGACACTACTAAGCAGATTGTGCATTTTCTAAAATGCACAGAAGGTCTGGGGATTCGGTATCCAAGGTCTGATAGTCTAGCACTGAGTGGATATTCGGATTCAGACTTTGGAGGGTGCAAAATTGATAGGAAAAGCACCAGTGGCACTTGCCAATTTCTTGGACATAAACTCATCAGGTGGTTTAGTAAAAAGCAGCACTCTGTTGCTACATCTACTACTGAAGTAGAGTACGTAGCAGCTGCTAGTTGTTGTTCGCAAGTTTTATGGATAAGGCAACAATTACAGGATTATGGGATTCCTCCTGAATGCGTGCCAATTTATTGCGACAACAACAGTGCCATGTGCATTATGAAGAATCCAGTCCATCATTCGAGGACTAAGCATATTGATATTCGTCACCATTTCATCCGAGATCATCAGGAAAAGAAGGACATCGATGTTTGATATATATGCACTGAGGATCAGATAGCTGATATCTTTACTAAGTCTCTAGCAGAATCAAGATTCAAGGAGTTATGCATTAAGTTGGGTCTTATGGAGTTAGATGATGCTGACGAATGAAGTGTTATTCTTATTATTTCTGTACATCTTGAATTTCTGGAGAAAGTGCTAAAATCATATCTCTAATTATGTGCACTTGCTGCTGAGTATATTTGCTGAGGAGAAGTCTGCTAGGCTCACAGCAGAAATGGAGATTTCTTGTTAGACAGTCAGCAGAAATAATGGATCTGCTTAGCATATGAGCCAAGCCAAAGATCAATGATTCTTAAATCTTAACATTTTAATGTGTTATTATTGCTTGGAGGAGCTATTCTAAATCTGTTTGGTTGATCTGTTGAAGATTACGTGAATGCATGGAAGATGTAGAAGACAAGATCACCGCAAGAAAAGAAAATACATTTTCATTAATTTAAAAAAAATGGAAAACATTGATTACTTAAAAATGAGGGGTTTACAACGGCCTCAGTAGGGGGAGCGAGGCTTGAAAGGGAAGAAGTCTGTCTCCCTCAGATTCGAGGGACCTGCATCTATATCTGAAAAATGTTGCTCTAGCAACCCGCTCAGCTGCATGCCACACGGGAGGGGCGCCGAAGGATATAAGGCGATGCAGTCCCGGACGCCCTCAGAGATGAAGGCTGCTCGGTCTACCTCGGCCCTATCATCCATAACCATCATGGCCCTTCAGACCTCGGTGGAGAAAGTGGAGTCATTCTCGTCGTAGCTGACGATCATGTTATGGATGATGCGGAACATCACCCAATATGGAGTCCGGAGCCCGGTAGATGAGACCGTCGGGCTGAACTCGAATATGGGAGAATGCCTCCACATCTCCCATGACGACTACTCGGGGGCCGTCTCCCCCGTACGGTAGTCCAGAATAGACAAGGGACCCCGACAAATGCCGAAATCCTGAGCGAAGGAATTGGCTGTCCAGCGGACGAGCCTTCCTTGGAAGACACCATGGATGGCGCCTTCACCCTGCACACAAAAGCGCATGAATTCCTGGAGGTGGGCCTCCTGGAAATGACGAGGAGTGGAGCAGACGAACTGCTCAAGGCCATTCTGGCGCACGGCAGCCATCACCTCCTCGGCCACCATGTAGTCAGACTCATACTCGGTGTACAAGCCTGACTCATTAAGTATCTGGTTCCTCCGGATGTTAATTCCTTGTGGCGAATGCATGTTTACAGACGTAGTATTTTTTTTAGAGAAGTAAGAGTTGAAAGGAGAAACGTGAAGATGAATATCGTAACCAAGGATGGTATTTATAGAGAATATAATGATCCTATTCCCTTATAATAAAGGACTGTGAAATCTTTTAGAAGATCACAACGATTCATTTCATCTCTCGTAATTCGAAGCATCGTGAGAAGAGGAATCGACAAGTGTACATGGACGGTCTAATCAAGTCAGTAGTGACGGAAAGAGGTCAAGTCAGCGAAAGGCTCGAGACAATCATCAATATTTAGACTGCTGAATCTCAGCAGATAGTCTGCGTATGCTAGTAAATCAAAAGTGAAATATAGCATACCTTTTGCTAAGCGTTGGATGTTGAGCTACAATTCCCATGTTTATTCTTAATGGCATTCTGCTGAGTCTATGATCTCAGCAATCCCACTATCCAAGGCGGGAAATCTGAAATTGAATTTGATTGGACACGTCACGTTGTATTTAATGCGAGCAGTCGACTACACTACATAGGGAAGCGCCACAACGAAAGTACTCAAGTTTTTTTTCGGAGGCGTGGGAGACCATACGAAAGGACGTGATTATTCTAAGTCGTCGATCTAATCTTTCGCATAAATTCCCTCAACCATTGGATCTTAAATCTGAAGGTATAAATTTAAATCTACAACCTCGTCTTCTTCTCTCCGGAATTCAAATTAATAAACCCTAGCTTCTCTAAATATTTGAGCCCTCTCTCTCTCAAACCCATCACTTGCAAAATCCCTACCTGAAATTCATAATACACATCCATGGCTACCAAGCCTGAGTCTTCCTCTTCCAAAAATCCTGAATCTAGTATTTCTACCTCTTTATTTCAACCACCCACCTTCATATTCCCACCTATCACGGGTTCACCGCTGCATGAGCGACATGCACCAAGCTTCACAGGCATTGTGAAGAAGGAAGACATAAATGACTCCATTCCTTATAGCCAACTAGTTGTTTTGGCTCGAAAGAAAGAACAGACGGGACATACAAAGGAGCAGAGGCGTCTCGCTCAAATCAGGAAGGATAGGATTCTGTACTTGCCTCTTGCTAGAAATCACATCCCAGAATGGATCATGCAGATCCTTGAATCCGAATTGTTGGTAAAGTATCTTTCTGCTGAGCCTAAGCATTTTCATCCCCATATCGTATTTAAATTCTATGCTAGGGCTGTAATGGACAAATCTAAGAAATATTTCAAAACCTCCATCTACGGCAACATTATTGAAGTAAGTGCCGAGGTTCTTGCGAAGATGTTCGGCCTTTGAAACTATGGAGAAAGGATTTCTCAATACAAGGTGAACGATATCGCGAAGATGGAAAGAAGATGGAACCTATGGAAAACACCTGGAGAGTTAAAGGATAAAAAAGGGCAAGTTATGTCCTTCAATGTTGCCACTCCTATCAACATCCTAAAGGAAGATTTCAAGATTCTGGCCGAATTGGTGATAAAAATGTTCCAGTGAGATGCTGGATCATACTCTGAGTTATCAGCCAAGAAGTATGCCGTTATGATGGCCTTCATAGATAATATCAAAGGGAATTGGGCAGAATTCTTCTTCGAGCGATGGGCAGAGCATGCTCGGAAGAATGACCACATGTCCATTGATGGGACATTCTCATCAAATTTCAATTTCGTCTTGAAGATCAGCAAATATCTGGAGATGCTGATCACCAACAAGAAGGTTGATCAAGGTGTGAAACTCCTTCCCACGGACTTCATTCCTGTCACCAAGAAAGAAGCAAAGCCATTGGATTTCAAGCGACCTCGTTAGTTGAAAGGGAAATCCAACGTGGACACAGATAAACCCACATCTGATGATGAGATAGATAAAAGCAGTCTGGGATACCGGATATTAGAGAAGGCCATTCCTCTATCTGCTGAAGAAATTGCTACATTAAACAAGAATGCTGAAACAGAGCGATGTTTCCAGCAGCTCGATGAGATTGAGAATCTGGGCAATCTGCTAGAGGAAAGGATCAATGAAGTAATGTCCACGAAGGAAACCATGCAATCTTCAATTACTCTGGCTACCTCTGCACTCGAAATACCAAAAAGAAAGAGGTCCTATATTCCTTCCCCTGAGAAGAAAGTAAAGAGGACAAGGAGAAAGCTTGTCATGCTTTCAGAGAAAGAAGAAGCAGAGAAAGTTGAAGCTGAGAAGACAACTGCTGAAGAAGTTTTGGACAACACTCCTCTATCTGCTAGATGTCTTGACGAACGTCTCAAAGGAGTTCGACAAACAAAGAGGAAGAGAGCTGAAGAACTGAAGAGGATCGAAAAGAAACAATTTCAGAAAACCATGGAGCAGATAACTTTTGATGCTAGAGACAGGAACTTCGAACAGGTCAAGCAGGCCAATATTGAGCGAAAAGCCAAGAATGCTGCTGACCAGTCAGCATCAGCGGTCTCTGCTCAGCAATCAGCAGAGATAACACAAGAGACTGCTGCTGTCTCTAAAGGAAAGGAGAAAGTGGTTCCTGTTGAGATCGCATCTCAACCTATAGCTGCAGAAAAGATAGTGCCTGGAGAGGAAACTCTATCTGATGAAGCTTTTACTCAAATGCTTCAAGAGGGATCCTTCAACAACAAATCTGCACCTAAAGGCAGAGGGTGTGTTTCTATTAGAGAACCCTCTAAAGATATTGATTCCTCCTGTTCACAACGTGCTGAGAACGTTGCTACCAACCTTGTACGTACTACTACTGAGATTAGTGTCCCTTTTACTAATCTAGCGAAAGAGACCCATGGAATTGAAGAGACTGCTGAAGATCCAACCGATGAGTCAGCAGAGACTCGAATGGATCCTGGCTTTTCTGATGCTTGGCTACTTGAATCCGATTTTGATGGAGAATTTGCGGACATTTATGATGCCAAAACATTAAGGAAGAAGTCTGCTGGAACAAATGAAGCATACAGAGTTCCATTCGTAGGCCTTCCTGGTCCAAGGTTCAAGTTGCGGAAAGTGGCACTGTTGTGTGCACCCACCGACCCTATGGATGAGGTAAATTTCGATCTCGTCCCCATGGCTTTTGAAATTGTAGATTTTGCGACACAAGAAGTTGAAAGAGACATTGCCAATGTCTTCTATACTGAGTTTGATGAGACCACGCCCGAAGGAAAGAAGCTAGCAGATGAATGCGATGGAAGAAATATGGTGACATCATGTATCAGTTGTCCTTTGAAGAGAAGCTGCTCATATTTATCAGCAAGGGTACAAATTTCTCGAGAACAGAGGAAGTCTGGGCAAACAATTGGATTGATCAGGTTGCTGGAGCTAAGCAATTCACGGATAAACAAGTCTTCGCTCGACTTTGTGCTATTAAGGCTCACAGACTCATTTCTCGTTCACCATTGCCCCCATCATCTTATGGTCCTGAAAACATGTTGGATGCTAAAATTGAGCTTTCAAAGCGTCAAGCGCGCGCAGCTGCTTCATATCATCGCCGTGAAGCAGAGTACAAGAGAATTAAGAAAGAAAGCATGAAATTAAGGATGGAAGCTGAAAAGGAAGATGAAGAAGAGAAAGAGCTTGGGAATGCTAATCGATGGCTTTTCCAATGGCTCACAATGGACATTGAAGAGCTCATTCACAGAGAACTCGAGTGTGCACAACAGAAATTATCAGAAGACAAATTAGCCTCAGAAGCTGCTGAACGTGCTACTGCGGAGCGAATCCGAGACATGGAATCTGCTCAACGCTCGTTTGGTGAGGAAGCAATCTCTCAGGCAGAGCGTGGCGAATCACATACTCAAGGTTTTGAGATTTCAGTTCCAGAGTCTACTGAGATGATAGTAGATGGTGAAGATGGTGGAAATCCTACCATAGCAACAGGGACTGAAATGGTTGTCCCTGACACTCCCATTTCTGCTGAGCCCGTGCAAGTAAATCTCCAGTCCTACGTGGCTTCTCTAATCAACACAGCATTCCACCAACGTGACATTCAACAAGCCAGAATAGGATAAAGAGGTCCGGAAGGAGCTTGCTGATGTACGAGGAGCAGTCTCTGAAATTCACACCTCTGTAACCGAGGTTCAACAAAGAGTTGGTAAGGTTAAGAAGAGGATCACGAACGTGGAAGAAGCCGTCTCTACGGTACAGACAAGTGTGGTAACTCTTCAAGTTGATCTTGATGAGCACAAGTCCTTTTCATCCTCTGTTTTGGATGCGTTCAAAGAGGGGGAAGAACAAAGGATTGCTGAGGAGGCTAGGATTAAAGCAGAGAAAGAAGAACTGGCGGGGAAGGAAAGGGAATTCTTACAGTCCATGCTAGAAAGGAGAATGGAGATAGAAGCTAAGCACAGATCGGACCATCAAGCACATATGGAGAAACTCATGTCCTTGACAATGAAAAGGATCGATGACCTTGAAAAGTCAAAACCTCCACCTGATGCCCAAAGCTAAGGTCGTTTATCTCTTGCTCACATTCTATTATGTTTCTGCTTCTACTTTTGTTGTCTCTGAATGATTTCATTGTATTCATTTTTTCAAAAACATATATGAAATCATCAGATTCGTGACAAAATCTCTTGCTATGCTGATTGGTTGGTAAATGTCTTCTATTCTTAAAGATGCTAGGATTTCTAGCACATTATACTTGCAGCATTTATTCATGTATTGTTAAGCAAGAATATTTCCCAGCATATTTTGAGAGGGAACTTTATTTAAAACCAATCAGTTTGCTAAAGACTTTAAGTGGGTAAAATTCTGAGATAGTTTGTCTAGCAAAAATATTGTAATCCTCAGATCTTTAACTACAGAGTCTAAGCAATCGATAGTAGGCTTTGATCGCACCAAAAAGGGGGAAATTGTTGGGAATTAATTTGTAATTCTCCCCTTAGGATCAAATTTGTAATAGGTTTTGTTGAATCAAAGCCTTAGCATTTGGTCGATCATTGCTGAATTCTAGCATAGTCTAGCAACTCTTGTAATGTCCTGTATAGGGTGAATATTGAGTTGTAATAGAATAGGTTGCTAGAAGCACTTCCAGCAAACACCATAGAATGCTAAAGAAAATGATTGCTAAGGCGTTAGCAATCATATGCTAGAAGAAGAGACTGCTAAAAGGTATCTACTCAGCAGTCGGAAGAAGATTAGAAGAATGCTTAAAGAACGAGCATTTGCTATTTGTTAAATTGTAGCAGAATGCTGAAGGAGTCAGCATCTGCCAGCATATATCAGATTGGTAAAAGAGATAGCAATCAAAAATCAAAGGAATCAAGTGCTAAACTTTGCTGAGGCGTCAGCAGTCAGATACTAGCAAAAGCAGATTCAGCAGTCAGATACTAGCAAAAGCAGATTGCTAGAAAAGGCTTAATAATCAAAAGGACTAGCAGATGGCCCTGAGGTTGCTTAGCAAGGCGAAATAGCTATCAACGAATGCTATACTCCCGTTCTGATAGAGGTACACACAAAGGACAAAACTTTCCCGAAGTAGTTCGGAAAGTACTGTACGACGCCCAAAGCGACTGGAAAAGTCAAACCATTCTTGGATGAAGGAACTGTTGTGTCTAACTGGTATGGAGATTCAAAGTTTGAATCTCCAGGCATATAAGACAAGTCCAAAAGTGAGAGACTACTACTGCTTCTATCACTACCGACATTCGCAAAACATCCTAAGTGAGAGACTCATTTGACAAAGCGAACATGTGAAAAGAAGTCTGTTGAGAGCACGAGAAAAAAGAGTATTCAAAGCCCTCAACAACCAGGAATGTCTTCCATTGAATATCTGACACTGCTTTTGCGAGATTCCTTGACTTCGGTTGAGAATCTTCAATCATTGGGATACCTTCCATCCTAGAAAGATCCAACAATCATTTCTGAAAAGGATTGACTCTGACGGGCATTAGTTGCAAACCAGACAAGCTCAGAAGCAAACTATAAAAGCTTCCCGACAGCGTAGGATAAGTTTAACGAAGGTTCAGCCCTTGACTTGGTCGTAGCTGTGGTCTGAGAAGAATGAAGTAACGGAGGATAGCTTTGCTGAGGCCGGTTCGAAAGTTCACTGCCTACCGCAAGTGTTCGGCGATGCCTGGTATTTTGTATACTTTCCTAGTGGAATTCTTAGCGCTTCGGCTAAGGAGTGGACGTAGATCTGTTTGGATCGAAACACAATAAATATTGTGTTCTTTTACTGTTTTATTCCTTACTGTCTTTAGTTGGATTTGAAACCAAGCAATCATACTGCTAGTGTATACATGTGAAGAAACTCTAATCATACCTTGAGCTTAAACAATCTTTAATAACGTAAGTGCAAGTGACGTTTACTTATTTCGCTGCATTTCGTGTTTCAATTTGAACACGACGACTCTGATAATCAAGGACCAACAGATTACGAGTTGTGATCGCTTCTAGGGGACCAGCAACATCTCGCGGAAGGATGAGATGCCACAGACTCTGGTTATTGAAGTCGAGATCTTTGATGTTTGGGGGATTGACGTCATGGGACCTTTTTTGCCATGCAAAGGGTTCTCATACATTCTACTGGCAGTGGAATACGTGTCACGATGGGTTGAGGTCATTCCAACAGTCACCAACGACTCGAAAGTGGTCATCAAGTTCCTGCAAAAGCTCGTAACAAGATTTGGGATGCCAAGAGCTTTGGTGAGCGATGGGGGATCCCATTTTTGTAACAAGTGGCTTACCTCTCTTCTTGCGAGGTACATAGTCAAGCACCGTGTCACCACACCATATCACCCCCAAGGGAACGGGCTGACGGAGTTGTCCAACCGAGAAATCAAGCAAATTTTGGAGAAGACGGTGAAGCAGAGAAAAGATTGGGCGGCAATACTTGATGAGGCATTATGGGCATACCGCACCACCTAAAAAATGCCCATTGGGACGTCACCGTATCAATTGATTTTTGGGAAGTCCTGTCACCTGCCCGTTGAGATGGAGTACAAGGCTTGGAGAGCGGTGAAAGAATTAAATCTAGATTGGAAGACGGCTGCAGAAGAGTGCGCCATGGCATTGAACGAGCTGGAAGACTTTAGGGATGAAGCCTACGAGAACAATGTCATTTACAAGAAGCGAGCAAAGAGATTCCACGACAAAGGGATTCGCTCTCATGTTTTTCATTCTGGTGACAAAGTCCTCCTCTTCAAATCCCGTCTTCGCTTCATGCCCGGAAAGATGCAGTCAAAGTGGGCCAGACCGTACACCGTGATCTATCAATTTATGAATGGTGTAGTCGAATTAGTTGGCCAAGATGGGAACAACTTTAAAGTGAACGGGCAGAACCTTAAACCATACTACACCCCACTTCAAGTCGGAGCGGTGGAAAAGTACTACTTGAATCGCCCATGAAAGTATAGGTATTGTCGAGCTAGCGACATAAAACTAAGCACTGGTTGGGAGGTAACCCAACAGTTTACTGCTTTCTTTACTTCTGTTATTTTAAATTCAGTCTAGTTGAGTCATTAGGAGTTTTTTATTTTCAGTAAAAATTTTGTCGAATTTTTTTTGGTCAAGTACTCTGTCGGGGCCACGTCGATCGCTGTCATTTGGCATCGATCGACGTGTGTTGCTTAGCCACATCGATCGACGCCGTTTTTCGTCAATCAACGAGAATTCTTTGCCCACGTCGATCGATGGGGATGTCTCGTCGATTGAGGCGAGCTTTTCTGAGGCGCGATAGAGACGGGTTTAAAACCCAACTTTCTCATTCTCTTCCTCACAAACACACGACGCACGCACTCTCTCTCTCTCTCAAACACCCATCCTCGTATTTTTTCTCTTCAAACTCGCCGCTACAACCCATGGTATGTATCCTAGACCGTTCCTCTGCGATTATTTCATGAGTAGTGATTGATTTGAGCATGATTTTGAGAAAAATTGAACTTGGAGCCCTAGTTTCAATTTTTGCATTTTTTTCGATTTCGTTGTTATTCATTATGATTATTCGATATGGTTAGTCGTTCTAGTCGATATACTTGCTTGTGGTGAATCAGTAGCATGGATTTCATTGAATTTGACACACGCTAGTATGGGGGATAATTCCAGTTGGGGTTGATTTTCTTGTGTTGCTATTTTGGGGTAGAATTCTTTTGATTTATGAGGAAATATGCTAAGATGAAGTTTGAATTGCATGAATGTCGAACCAATTTTGCTTGAGTAGATGCATTTTGTGGATAATTGCACATTTTTGTCATATTAATGTTTGGGAATTGTTGTCATGTACTTTGATGAGCATTGGCATTTTTCTTACTACCCTTGCAGCTCATTATGGATTTTCGACCTACCTTCGCCAATCGGGCTTATGAGAGACGTTTCAAAAAATTCTCAAGCTCCGAGTTCACAGTCCGGGAGACACTTTACCCATGCCCGGAGATAATGGATAGGTTGGGAATTCGAGCTGATGTGGAGGCTCTTTTTAAGAAAGTAGATTGGAGTGCTTGGATAACAGCGCGGTGGCCGACATACCCGTCGCTTGTCCTGGAGTTTCTTGTCTCACTCCATGTCTATGAGGTTTAGTCGGAGTCGGAGCCTACCACCATCTCCTTCCAGCTTCTTAATGAACATTATGAAATGTCGAGGGATGTGCTCGAAGGCATTTGGGGAGTCCGAAGAGGGGGGATGGTTTTCTTCCCCCGAGTTTTGACATTGCCCGGTTCTGGAGCCAAATTGAAGCCGAGGCAAAAGAGGATTTGCAAGACTTTGACTCGGGGAATTTGAAGGCATCCTCAATTGACAACCCATTTTTCTGCTACATTCAAAGATGCATGGGGGTGTCCATTACAGACCGGCATGTAAGCGCTAAGGCAAGAGTGGGGGAGCTGTATGCCATCTACTGCATGCTGACGGGGGAAGAGTTCAGCTTTGCGGATTACCCCGATTGCGGAGCACGTAGGCATTGACTTGACCCATATTGAGGCAGTCGAGGACGACAGCCGAGGACTTGGTACCGGGCTTCTGGTCAAGATGTTGATGCTTTCACCACGGGAGACCGGTTGGTCTTTGCGGATGTCCCATGGGGACAGGTTCCCACTTCCGCAGAGGGAGCTCACGCGCGTCACAGATTATCACTTCCGTGATAACTGGTTGATGAGCACACCTGCCCACTAGCAACTCATGGTCGGAGCACGTGGAGGACCCGGCACCTCCAGACTTCGTCACCAACCACTGACTCAGCCGGACCAGCGACCACCGCAGACCCCCCAGCAGATCCCGAGGATGAGGTACCCGAGGATGAGGAGCACGATGGAGGTGGAGAAGAGATTCTGGACCAGACCGGTGGACCGTCGTTTAACCACTTTGCGGGAGAGTCTTCATCTTCCGGGGTGGACCTTGCGACGATCTACCAGTTCATGCAGCAGCTGTCTGCTTGGTAGACAGAGGAGCACACCCGGCAGGCAGAGTTTTGCCAGCACGTGACCACGAGGCTCAACAACCTCGACATGCAGAGGCAGCGTCTCCTCCTGAACACCCAACCTGACTCAGTCTACCTCCGCCGCCAGAATGAGCGCCAGGATCTCTGGTGGAGACTTCCCGTGTGGCCATCTCCCGATATAGTGATGGAGGATCCTCCGGAGGAGGAATGAGGTACCGTTTCCTTTTTCCTATCTAACTTTCAAACTTGTCCACTCCCTCGAGTGAAACAAGTTTGGGGGGATGAGGATCGAAAAAGGGAAACGTTTGTTTTATTTTTATTTAGTTATGTTATTTTATTTTTGATTTTTTTCTTTTGTTTTGCGTTTTTGTTTTTTTCTGAACCATCACCATCCTTGTTCTTTTGCTTCAGTGTGAACAATTGCTCTCTGCAAGGCTTTTCACTCAAATTAGTATTTTGAACTCTTGATTTGTTGTAATTGTTTTGAATTGAATAGTCTTGAGCATTGTTTTAGGAGCTTTTGAACATAGGACAGTCGGAACTACTTTTGATTATGTTGGTGTTGAGAATGATGGCTTGTCTTTCCTTGAATAAGAATTGTTGGTTGATAATCGGGATATTTGCTGATTGAGAATGATAATCTGTGTGATAGAGTAGCCGATGATAGGAGCTATTTTGCTTGATAAGTTGATCTTTGAAATATAAATTTTTGCATGATAACTGTTCGAAATTGGGTAATTATTGAGGAGTTACGAAAATTTCTACCCTGTGTGAAATTTGAGCCATCTTTTCGTTTGATGAGTGACATGGTTATTAGACTTACTTCCTAGAATTTGATGAATTTCTACCTTGAGGTTGCATTAAGTGTGGTAATAGGGTGAAAATGATTTTAGACATGTTCTTTCGTAGCCCATCTCCCATACACTAACCTTTAATTTCCACTTGTAGCCCCTTTGAGCCTTGAATAATTTTTTCTTTGATTAGAAGGGTTGGTGAATAAGATGATTGTGATTTATTGGATGGTGTGAATTGTGGGATTGTGATAAGAGGCCGTGCGCAAAAATAGGGGTTCCCATGGGTAAATTAAGAAAATAGTGAACATTGGTGAAAAAGAATGAAAAGAGAAGAGAAAAATGAGAAAAATTCACATGTTGTAGTTTACAACAGTCAAAATAAAGTTTTAAAGACCCTGAAAATTATAAAAGAGAAGGAACATGATTGTGCATGAGAAGAAAAAAAAATTATGTGGTTATGATAAGCTAAGGCCTTTGTGTTCAATTGCAATATTCTAAGTCACTTAGCCAAAAATATCCCACCTTTTAGGTAAGCCACATTACAGCAAAATAAAGGCTTTTCTGATTACCTGAAAAACCACACTAATAAGCAGTGGAGAGATGAGAAATTTGTCAAACCTATGGTGAGGTAAACTAAAACTTTGAATGAGTGAATTTCAAGCCCTTTACTTGATTGAGCGATGAGTGCAAACACTACCCGGTGAGGTTCCTCCTCAATAATTTAACAATGAGAATTTGTTTGGATTGCATGATTTATATGAATGAGTGATAAGCTTGTGAGGCATTGCACACTTGTATCTACATTTGATTTGATTTCTTTTCTTTAAATTGATCGAGGACGATCAATGGTTTAAGTTTGGGGGAGTTGATAAGTTAGGATTTTTACCAACTTATCTAGTTGTTCTTTGACTAATTGTGTGATGTAAAGACTATTTTTAGTGTCTTTTTCATGCATGGATTGGCTTTTGTGCTCGTAATGTTGTGTTTGATGAATCATGCAGGTTTTTAGTCGAAAACAAGGAAGATTCAGAATTCCAGTCCAGGTCCACGTCGATCGACGCCAGGGCAAGTCCATCAACGAAGAAATTGAAGTGGAGTGATCGACGAGAGAAAGGAGCGATCGATGAAGGCTGCGAAACAAAGCTCACGTTGACATATGCCAAAGCACGTGGATCGACGAGTGTGTTTCAAAGGCATCGATCGATGCTGATTTCTGACGATCGACGCGACTTCGGGATTTCCTAATCTGAGTCTGATTTGAAGATAAAGACATATCTAATCCTCGATGTTGTTTGATACATCTTTCATTATTATAAATAGCCATGTAAAATTCAAATTTAAGTGTGGAAATCAATATAGCAATTAAGAGATTTTAGAGTTGAAGAATTTAGAAGATTTCCAAGAGTTTTCAGAGTTTATGTTTGAAGACAGAATTTTGTGGGAAGACATTCAGACCCAAGTTTTTATGCAAATCAGGTTTTATTTTCTATGATGAATATTGCTATGAATATGTGTAACTAACTTCCTTCTCAAATTCTAGGGTTCGAATTATCATTGTATGCATGTTTGATTAATTGAATTATTTTCCCTTTCCCTTCGTAGTTTGTGAAATCTGTGTTTATTCATAATCTTGATTTTGTTGGCCACATCTTAGGATTAATTATTTGATTACTTGAGACGTAACTGTAATAGTTTTCAATGGAAAGAAATTTTCACAATATAATTTGATTTCTTGTCGTAACTGAAGGAGATAAGTTATAGGAATAAATCTGTAGATCTTTGGAGTTAGTTAGTTCATCTTCAGACCGAGCGGAGATAGATAATTGACTAATATACTTTATGAATTGTCCAACAAAGAAGTTCATAATATTTTTCTGATGTTTCACTACGAAGAGGAATTAAATTGGGAATTAATCAATTCATTCATCCATGTCATACTTGATAAGTAGATATCCCTGGAATCTGTACTTCTCATAATCTTTCATCAAAAGTATTTTAATTTCCTGTTTACTTTTTACTCGCAAGAATTACGATTTTCAAAACAACCAAAACCCAACAATTTGATCTTTCCTAACCTGTAAGTTCGAGAACTTATGTTTTAGTACTTAAGGTTTTTGGTTACTTCTTTCCCTATGATTCGATAATTTTATTTGCCGCTATATTATTAGCTTTGCTAAGTCACTGTTAAATAATTTTAGTGATCAGAAGCACACTCCTATGGATAGAAATCAACATCAATTAGTTTTAGGCCATCCTCCATAAATAGAGGGAGTCGCTTCTCAATGAGCCAACCAAGTTGTATTTCGTATGGGATGGCAACCTCAGAAGGATCTCGAAATGCAGTTATCAGGCGATTGAAGATGAAGGCAGCCCAGTCCACATCGGCCTGAGCTTCAAATGCCATCATAGCCCTCCATGTCACCGGAGAAAAATGAGTAGTCTGAAACGGGTCACAAACCACCATCTGGCTAATTATATAAGGTTGCCTTATACCGCGACCTGAGGAAATTACTGGAAACACATGGGTGGTAATTAATCTCCGCTATCCTCCATCGACGCCATGCTGACAACTCAGAACCGTCTACATTCTGAAGATAGTCTTGAACAGGGATGCCGCCCTGCTTAAGTCCAAATTCAGCAGCCAAAGAGTCAATAGTAAGAAGAGACTCTTCATCATTGAGGTTAAAGTATATCTCATTCTCCGTGACTATGGAGTTATAGGCGAGCACCTTCAACAAATCTACATGGAAAGCACAAGGTTCCTTACTCACAAAGGATTCAAGATGGTTGGCCTTCAATTTTTCTAGCATCTCTTTACAGATGACGAGTGCACTCCAATTTTGTTGCCAGAATCCTCCAAAATTATTGATTTTATTGCGATATACAGAGATGTTTGATATATCTCTCACTATCTCAGAAGGAGGTTCCATTTCTTACAAAGATAAAGCGACTACAACAAATAAGGAAGTGTCGAACTCTAATCCTTGCAAAAATATTTATCGGGGATTTCTTGCACATAGATCGATGATGTATTAAATGCTCTGCACTCCATTACTCCAGATTAGATGTAGTAAACAGTGGCTATAGACAGGTAAAGAAGCAGACGAAGCATGGAGTTAGTCATTTTGAGTACGACTATTTTTTCAACATCAAAGAAGAAAGCTTGGATTCTGGAATCTAAAAGTTAGGAGAACTTTACAAATGGTTTACAATGTACAAAAACAAAGAAGAGTCTAATCTATTTAATGAAAGGGACGAGGCCTTAGGGGATAGAAGTCTGAATTCCTGAGGTTGGTTGGACTCTGAGCAAGGGATGGGAACTTTCGTTCTAGGAGCCAGCTCAGTTGCATCCCATAAGAAATTGGAACATCTGTGAGCATCTCCAATGATCCTGCACCTGGTCGAAGACGAAAGTTGCCCAGTCCACCTCGGTTTCTTCTTCAAACGCCATCATTCTTGTCCAGACTGCCGAAGATAGGACTAGATCATGCAGAGGGCTGCCAACAATCATGTGATTGATAATGTCATATGTCACCCAATATCGAGGCTTCAACCAGTATGCTGAAGCAGTTAGACGGAATTCAACATTAGCATCATCCTCTCTCAATCTGTTCCAAGTAGACCACTCAAGCGCTGTCGCACCTCAAAAGTAGTTATGGAATTGTTGATAACCTCGAGGGAGCCCAAAATCCTTGGCAAAGGAATTAGGAGACAAGCAAACCAGTTGACCATCTCCTACACCAAAGATCTCATTCCCTCGAGAGATGCGGCTGGAGTAAATAAATGATCTCAAAACATCCTTCTGAAACTTATGTGGACAGAGGCTCACAAACTTCTCCAGGTCGTTGGCCTTTAAGCTTTTCATCACGTCATCATACACCGACGGCTCATCTAGGTACTTGAATTGCAAACCAATCCTATGAAAAAATTGCATTACGATCAACGGAGATGCACTTTGCGGAAAACATGGTTGAAGAAAGATGAGGAATTAGGTAGTCTCACAAAAACTGGGAAGTGATACTGCTACTACGTACGGGATGATATATTTATGGGAGTAATTGTGCAATGACCGAGACGATATTCGACTATTTCAAGGAGGAGTAGAACATTCCAGAGATTTGCAACAATTCGTATCTATTCTCAGTACCCGAAGAGTCGCGGTTTGATTTTCTAACAACTGTCATGTCCACAAAAATTGGATAAGAGTTTTCATTCTAAACAGTAATTTTCACAGTTATTAAGGAAACTTAACTGATCTTTCATTACTGACAAAGAGTGCCACAAGAATAATATACAAAAAGGAGGACTCATTTACATCAGTTCGGTAAATTACTTTTGGAAATCATATTATTCCCCTAGTTGGATAATAATCCGATACCACTAGATCTGATCGGCTTGTCTTCAAGGAAGGAATATGTCTCTCAATGAGCCAACTTAGCTCCATGCCATAAGGAATTATTTCATCAGGCGACATCAGCACTGTTGTACTCAGATGATCAAAAATGAAGCCTGCCCAATCCACCTAAGCATGATCCTCAAACGCCAGCATTGTCTTCCAGAGAGACGGTGTGATGCAACACTCATTGGGAGAATTACTGACCAACATTTGATTTAAAACGTCATAAGAAACCTTGTACCGTGGTTTGAGATATTCACTTGAGGCAGTTAGGAGAAAGTCAAGATTCCACATTCTCCAATCCTGCCAAGCTGACCATTCGGGAGCTGTCTCCTCCCATAAGTAGTGAACAATAGACGATCTGCCATGTGGAAGACCAAACACATCAGCAAAATAGTCCGCTGACCAAGAGAACTCCGCTCCATTAATGTTGTAGAAGATCTTTTCCTCCGAAACTGTGGCGTAATACATCATCATCCTGAGAACATCGTCATGAAATGAGCAAGGTGTGACTGTCACAAAACGCTCCAGCTCGGTTGCTCTCAAATTCTCCATCACTTTATCGTGAGCATCTGGAACTCTACTACATGCAGCACAGAGTTTCTCCCCATCCAGAATTCTATTTCTCCGAATAGTTATTTTCTCCATCTCCCTTGTGAGGTTCAAAGGAGAAGATGATGAAGAAGACGAAGACATCTCTCTTAAAGATCAGTTGCTGATTAACAGAAGGAATTATGTGGAGTTCTGCTACTTGAAAATGCTGATTTATAGATTATCGAGTGCTATGATTAAAAAGAATGGGAAATCACTGAATTTCCGTCTACGTCATACCATCAATCATCCGTCAGAAAGCTAACATCATGCTGCTGTCAGTTACTATTATGGCATAGGGCAACGTAACGACAGTTTCTCACTGGCCACAGCAGGAGCAACTCAGTTTTCATTCTTAAAGTAACGTCTATACACTATGGCATGGTACTCTACAAAAAGATTAAAGAGAGAGAAAATTGTTGTTATCATAATGAAGTGCATTATCGATCGTCACAAAGATATCGGTGGCACATCACATTTAATGCAAATCAGTACGAGGCGTATTTCACGGTACCACATCGTGTTACCATACTTTGCAACAAAGCATGCTAGACGATTCAAACAGACGCCAACGTCATCATTAATCTCAGTCGTTCACGACAAAGAAGGGTTTGAATCTCAGCCGATGGTTTTATTTAAAAATCATCAATTACCCTAAACCCATCATGTCGTCTTCTTGAATCCCTCACATACAGCCTATCAATCTAGTCAAGCTATCCTCGGGGATCATTATCAGATTTTCACATCCGATCAATCCTTCTACCCAGTTTAGGACGATAAGCAAGATCCAAGTCATGGATGCTAGTATTCCTGAGA
The DNA here is from genome assembly GCA_026898455.1 of Plectranthus barbatus. NCBI lineage: Eukaryota > Viridiplantae > Streptophyta > Magnoliopsida > Lamiales > Lamiaceae > Plectranthus > Plectranthus barbatus. The sequence goes on from JAPKLW010001233.1 coordinate 109,784, forward strand.
ATACAGAAAACATTGTTTTCGCTGAAGAAACTTCTCAAGATGAACTATTTCATTAGCGGAAACCTCCAAGCTCATCGATCGACAGACTCTAATACCTCAGGTTGCGAAGGAGAAAATTCTAAACTGGAAGAACTTTCTCTCAATCACCACAGATGAGGAAATTGCTAAAGTAATCGCTGGAAAGCTAATCAAAGAGAACTTGAAAAAGTTCCTAACTGCATGCCCTCAACGGTTCAATCCGACTCGGGTCATCGAATTCTACGAAAATGCCACCTTCGACGAAAAAGATGATACTTTCTTCCTCACCATAGTTGATGGAGAGAAGATAAAGTTCAATCCTGATCTTGTTGATGCATATCTTCACCTACCTACGAAGGGGGCTCATATCGCCAGCTATCTTCAACATGATAAAGCCGAATTGAAGGCTCACTGGCTTAAATGGAAAAGGCCCGAACTGCTAGTGAAGTTCAAACCTGCCACAAAAGTGACCGAATTGAACCCATATGCTAAAACTCTTAGTGAGATTGCACTGAGAATGATTTACTGTGGAATTGGGTCACTGTCTGAATTAAGCAGTCCCAAATACTCTCTTATGATGGTACTTGATGATTGCCCCGGAGGAGATTGGGTCACATATAACTTTGGGCGTTTACTGGAAAACACGAAGAAGAATAAGGATATCCCAATTACAGGGAAGTTCTCTTCTAGTGTGGGGTTAGGACTGAAGGTTAGCTACCTTCTCGAGAATTTACTAGGATCAAAGGATGAAGGAGAAACTATCATTTCATCCGACTTCATTCCACAAAAAATTTTCGGTATATCGCTCTATCCAAACGGATGAAGTAGCTACCAGCTTGGACGACATGGAAATAGATGTTGAATCTGCTGTTGAACTGAAGACAATTCCAACAGTTCGTGTTGCTGAATCATCCAAGAAATCCAAGAAGACAGGCACTCCCGGTCGAATGCCTGCACAACTGGAAAACAGAAGGAAGCGAAAACAGACAGCTCAGAGTTGAGCAGAAGACTCAAACCAAGAAACTCAACGAACTGTTGAACAGCTTCACCATCGCAAGAAAAAGAAGACCAACAAAGACAAATCAATCAAATCCGTTGTCAAAGAAGGTCCAGATTTATTTTCCAGCGAAGAAATTCCAAATCAAGAGATAACAAGCTCTGCAGTGATAATCACCACCTCACCTGCCAGCCTTGACCGAACCCCACCACATTATCCAGAACCGGATGAACATGCACCCATCATGGATTTAGGGAGAACCGATAACTTAAACGCTTCTCAAGTGATCACCTTAAGCTCGGTGACATCCAAGTTGGAAATCATCCACAGGAAAATTGCTGATTTTCACACATCTCTTCAGCAACTTTACAATCAACGACAAGAGCTTGAGATCCAGCAACAAGAAATATTTACTCAACGCAGAAAGCTGGATAAAAACAAACGAATGTTCAAGAATCATATCTCTCAACTAGAGAAGGAAGTAGACGCAACAACTGTTGACCATCAAAGACTACGAGAAGCAGAAGCAGCAGCTGAACTGAAGAGACAACAAGAAGCCCAAGCTGTTGAGCTGGAATGACAGGAAGAAGCAGCAGCAACAGCCACTCTACAAATACAGCTGGCTGATGAAATTGCTAAGCTGGTACGACAGCAACAGGCAGAAGCAGTCGCCGATAAGGCCGAAGCCCCAGCAACAAAACAGGGGGAAGAAATAGACTCACAGCGAATCCTTCCACCTCCAAAGCTCTCTACTGCTTCCACTCACAGTCAGACAAAGGACATCTCTAGAGCACTCACCACAGTTGACAGAGTACTGTCTCCCGATCTGCTCTCTGTAGCTGTTGACTCTCTATCCTACATTGATCTAAATCAAGCTATAGACCGTCGTGTGGAACAGCAGCTGGCCCTTGTTCTTGATATTGTCAAAAAGGGGGAAGAGAGAAGGGATGAGTCAAAGAAGCTGCAGTTGATCTTATTGGAACAGAAGCGACAAGAGGAACAGCGAAGGCGTGATGAAGAGTACAGAAAACAGGAAGAGGAATGCAGAAAGCGGGATGAAGATTTCAACATGAAGCTGGATCTGTTAATGGCTGCCAGAGAGGAAGATAGGAAATATATCTCAGATGTAACAGCTGTTCTCAAGATCCATCAAACAAGTCTACCGACCATACCCACCGCTACTGCAACTTCATCAAGATCAAAGGATGATGGAGATTCCTAGAATTGGGAAAGGAGAAAGAGTAGAATCAAAAAGAAAGGTGAATTCTTTTCATTTTGCACTATTTTGAAATGTTTCTCTTCTGCAGTTTGTTCATGCATTTGTAATCAATGATATATATATATATATATATATACATATATAAACTGTCGGTTTGAAGATAATCACTCATTGTCTGTTTCCATGATTCTTATCTTGCTGAATTCACATGTTCCAGTGTGATCAGCGTTTCTTTCCTATTGCTCTAAATTAATTGTAGTTTTAACTGATGAGAATTATCCCATTTAGGGGGAAGATAATTTAGAGTAGGTCGAGTATAGAAGAGGCACAAGTGTGAGTAGTGTTATACTAGAAAAATTTGTAAACTCAGATCAACTGGATCTTCTTACCGACAGATAAACTTAAAGGTATGGTTTTGACAACATCTGAAAGGGGGAAATTGTTAGGTTTTGATTTAGAAATCCTACCTTAATTTGATGTTTTGATGTGTCAAAACAGCATATCAAAGTCTAGGACATAGATTTATTACCTCATGTAATCCTTTTATAGGATATTCGAGTTATAATAGTCTAGGAAGAAGGAAGTCAACAAAATTGTGGAACAGTTTTGGAAGAGAGACCATCCAGGAAAAAACTATTTTGACCAAGAAGATGAAGACGAGCAGAGCAAGGTCGCAAAAATCGTGGACACAGTTGTCATATGGAAATTGTCAAGATGAACTAACAGTTTCGCATACTAGAATGCGTACACGAAAAGATGTCGAACAAAGTCGCAAGGGATCACCAAGAAGTTAATGATAAAGGATCATACTTATACTAAGTTGTGACTGTCATACAACGTTTGACGTCTGACACACAAGTACAACTACTCTGATAAACAGTACGATTGTAGCCGAAAAAGCTAAAAGACGCGCGACTTTTCAGTAAGAGCATGAAGTATGATTGGACATCATCTCCAAAGTCTCTACCAGCTAGTTTCTGGGGTTTCACCTATAAATAGCAGGATCCACAGAGACTTCGAAACCTTTGCCACACTGCTCATCTGAATATGCACGCTAATTTGAATCTCCAACACATTCATTGTCTCTCACAGTAGAAAAGCATTCAAGCGCCTTCAAGAGAGAAGACATAGCTCCCTTAGTTCATTTATTAAACTAATTGCATTCATTGCTATGGAATCTAAGGAGATTAGCTGCGAGACGTTGCAGTACTAGGATTAAGTTAGCACACTTAATCTAGTATCTTGGTGTTCTTACTGTCTACGTAAGAACACAACAACCTGATCTTTGCAAAGGAAGAACACGTTATTACGGGCTACCGCCAACCAGTCGACGTTCTGGGAAGAACAGAATCATCCAATCTACCGAAGAAGAAAAATGGAGATTTGTCCTCAGTCAAACTTCGAGACAGTCCATAGAGAAGACGCAGAGCCTTCGACGGACTGAAGAAGGAGTGAAGTGCAACTGCCTGGGCGAGTGATCCACCTTGCTGTGGACAGAGGTTTCTGCAGCAGCTGGCTATAGATCGTGAGGAGTGTAACTTCATAACTTAGTGAATTACCTGATCTAATATCCGAAAAGTGGACGTAGACTTAAGGCTCCGAACCACTATAATATCCTGTGTCGTTTACAGTTTTCATAGATACTTTGAAACCTCCAATACTTACTATGTAAGTATTGAAGCGTATAAACAGTCTAACTATTTGAACTGTAAAACTGATAACTAATCTACTGACCTAATTAAAACCGAGTTTTTTAAACTTAAACTGTTATTTATAGGCTGCCACTGAAACTTGATTTACTTATAATTAGAGTGTAATTACTTTCGCTGCAAATTATTTATACTCTGATCTGGGACCAACATCATTAGATTTGAATTCATATCTATGGAGTGATCGAGGACGATCAATAGTTCAAGTTTGGGGGAGTTGATAAGTACGTATTTTCTCTAACTTATCGATGTTTTTCCTTAGTATATTAGTGTTTTAAGAGCATTTTATTCACTTTTGCATGCATGATAGGGTTATTGCACGTTAGATGTGATGGGTATATTATAATGAGTATACAATGGTTAATTTCTCCTATTTGTCAAACAAACTTACATGTATGTAACAATGGTATCCTCTTGTCTCACTGATAGGGACGATCATAGGGCTTGTTGTAGATCGCAGAAGACAGTATGATCACTAGACCTAGTGAGACATAAACCTGATCACACCCGAGACAACGTATGAGGATACGTATGTCCGGATGGCTGCGGCACTGTCGGAATAAGTAGTCTGTCTTGGTTACATGACATGCTGGTACGCAAGGGTGGCGTATTGATGGACCGCAGTGAGATGTATTCGACTGTCTGACATCACCGAATGCAAGATCTCGTTATTGATTGAGTCTAAACCCTAACGAAGGTTCAGGGGTTTGCACGGATTGACTGTTGCTTTGACTTGCCATGGTGGAGAGCCTGAGTAACGTGCTCGTATATCCGCATCTCAGGTAACAGCAGTTCGTGTAGTACTGCCTGAGACTAGGTTTAGGTAACCATATCCAAGTAATAGGATGGGGACATTCCCTGAGGAGCTCAATGACATTCATCGTACCAAAGTCCTGCAGGCTGATTAAGTTCAGGAACGAGTGATAAAGATTGAGTGGTACTACTCAGGAATAATAAGATATTAATTAATTGTAGACAGAGCTTATCAGAAGCTCTGATTAATTAATGAATGTACGGTAACCTTAAATAAGGGGATTCTCAATTAATGCAGCCCGTTCTCATAACGTGGTAATAAAGGGGTAGGTCAGTATTAATTTTGTGGTGAAAAAGAATTAATATTAATTAATTAATTGTATCCTAGGTTGTGGACATGGGAATTAATTAATTTATAGGCCCACTTTATTATTTGCATTAGGTCCCAGGACTGGCCCAATTATATATGTTGAAAAAAAAGTCCTAGTAGCCCAATAGGGTTAAAACCCTAGGTCTATAAATAGACAGCTCTCTTTCTCAAACCCTAGCCACTTCTTAACAATCAAATCAATTTGAAACCCTAGGGAGAGAGAGATTAGGGGCGGCGCCTGTAGAGGGTAGAAGGAAGATTTTTGTGCTCCGGTCTACATCACAGATTTGTGGAATCCTCACCAGTAGCAGATCCAAACAGAATATGGACATAGCCCTGAAGATCTGATCTGGAGAAAAAAAAATTTTCTTTATTTTCTTATTCAATTAAATCTTGAAATTAGTATTCTAATTTCATATTCCGCAGATTTATTGAATCGCGTGGTTGAATTAAAGGAAATATTCAAATGAGAAAGATCGGATCAGACTTTATGGATTTACGGTAATCTCTCAATCCACGAATTGATTAAGTTCATAGGAGCATGCTAGGTTTGTGAATTTTGATTATATGCAATATCCATAAATCGATCCGATTCACTTGGGTTTTTGTAATTCGGTTCACTGAAAATCCCTACAAGATGCTCGTGATGGTGTGTTTCGCAGGTTTTTGAATGAAAAAATACTAAGAAAAAAATGAAGCCCAAGGAAGAAGTCACGGCTTTGATCGATGCAATCCCGCATCGATCGATGTCGAGGGCATGGAATGATCATCATTAAAGACTTCACCTCGATAGACATATGCCGACATTGATCAAAGTCGACAGGATTGCAATGATCGAAGGAAGGGTCGAACTGAACCTCCACCTCGACCAACTTGAGGCCACGTCGGTCGATGTCGACCCATATCTGGCGGATTTTTCTTGGTTTTACGATAGATTTGTATCTTAATTCCTAGGCCTGACAGGATACATCCAAGACAATTATAAATAGCCCTCTCTAGGTCAAAAATTGGTGTTAGATTTGAGATTTTATTGGAGAAAGAGACTACAAGCAGCAATTTAGTATCTTTAGTTTATTTTCACATTTGGTTTGCTTTCGGAGATTGTGGCAACAACTCAATATTTTTCCGGATTCGAGTTTTTCTTTATGCAAGACTATTTTAGGTTTTATATTTTTATGTTAATTATGATTATGTCTTTGCATAGCTAAAATTCTTTATAGATTCTAGGGTTTCGAATATTATGCCGATGTATGATTGAATTGAATTAATTGTTTTTCTGATTCGTAATTTAAGAAAACTAGGGCTTATTCCGATCTTGATTTACTGGTCATAAGTTAGGATTCAATTATTTGGAATCTAGAGACTCAAAAGGTAATGGATTTCAATGGATTATGGTTTTCATAATACAAATTGTTTTTCTTGTCTTAAAAGAGAGAATCGATTTTAGGAATAAATCTGTAGGTTTAATTGGAGTTAATTATATTTTCTCGAGACTGAAAAGGTAGAGTAAATTAATTAATCAACTCTGTGAATTGTCCTCAACAGAAATTCATAATTCTTTTCCGATGTTCCAATACGACAAAGAATTAAAATTGGCAATTAACTGATTCATAATTACAGATATGGCATAATAGGTAGAAAGCCCTAGGATCTATGTTTCTCATATTCGAATTTCAAAACTTTTTTCGATTTACTGCTTTATTTCAATTTTAGGATTCAACCACCAAATTTTGTTTTATATTTTCCTAACCAATATTCCGAAAACGATTGATTTAGTACTTATGGTTTATTCGTTACTTCACTCCTCTGGGATTCGATAATTTTTTTCAACACTATATTACTAGCTTAGCTAAATCGCTAGTCAAATAATTTTAGCGATCAAGTACCAACGCAAGATTCTTGGAGGACGAATTTGTAAGAAACCATAGATCCAAGTGTGAAATTATCCTCCACGAGCTTGGGGATAATGAAGTGATTCCATCAGGAAAGCCCAATGTAATGGTAAATCCACCTGTAATAGGTGAGGGAATACCAACACTGCCATCAATGCAAGGTATAGGACCAACGAGTACTGTGCCAACTACTAACACGGCTAAGATGCCTCGTCGCAGTGGGAGGGTTGTCCACCAACCAGAAAGATACATGTTCATGGGAGAGTCTTCTGACTTGATCCCAGAAAGTGGACTAGATGATACCGACCCCTGGACATACGACGAGGCAGTATTTGATAAAGATGCAGACAAATGACTGATCGCCATGGATTCGGAAATAGAATCCATTACGACTATGGATGTATACTAGAAAACTGATTTACCAGATGGCTATCGAGCCATAGCGTGCAAATGGGTATACAAAAGAAATAAATGAGAGAATGGTGAAATTACAGCTTTCAAAGCAAGGTTGGTGGCGAAGGATTATAGTCAGAAAGAAGGTGTAGACTATGACCAGACCTTCTCACCGGTTGCCATGCTTAAGTCCATTCATACACTCTTAGCCATAGCAGCACATATGGACCTAGAGATCTAGAAGATGGATGTCAAAACAGCATTTCTAAACGGGTACCTTGAAGAAGGTCGGGACATCTATATGCAAAAACCGGAAGGATATGTGCAGAAAGGCAAAGAACATTTGGTCTGGAAGCTTAAGAAGTCGTTGTATGGACTTAAGCAAGCTTCACAGTCATGGAATCTACATTTTGATGAAGTGATTAAATCCTATGGATTTTCACAGTGTTCAAACGAGAGTTGTGTGTACCGTTTATGTGTCAGCAAAAGCGTGGTGTTCCTTGCACTTTGTGTGGATGATATTCTCCTAATTGGCAACAATGTGGAAGAATTTTCGGGCATTAAGGGGTGGTTATCCAAATAGTTTCATAAGAAGGACCTTGGGCAGGCAGGATACATCCTAGGGGTAAAAGTATTGCGAGAGCGCAAGAAAAGGATGTTGGCCTTGTCTCAAGCGTCATATGTGGATACTGTGATTGCCCGTTTTAGCATGGAAAATGCTAAGAAAGGTCTGTTACCCTTCAGACATGCGTACATCTTTCCAAGGATCAGTGTCCGGTGATACAAAAAGAGAAAGATGAGATGAGCAACGTGTCGTACGCATCGGTCGTGGGGAGTCTCATGTATGCAATGCTATGTACGAGGCCAGATATCTGCTTTTCTTTAGGCATGGTAGCAAGATATCAGTCTAACCCTGGACAGGCGCATTGGACCGCGGTAAAGCACATACTAAAGTACTTGAAAATGACTAGAGACTGTTGTCTCATCTATCAGTGTCAGGAGTTGTGCCCTGTGGGTTATACGGATTCGGATTCGGATTTCCAGGCAAACCAAGACGAAAAGAAGTCTACCTCTGGCTATGTGTTTACATTGGGATGTGGGGACATATCATGGAAGAGTGCAAAGCAGAAGTGCATTGCTGACTCCACCATGGAAGCAGAATTTGTGGCAGCTTCTGAAGCTTCAAAAGAGGCAGTATGGTTTTGAAACTTCCTTCTGGAGTAGGACGTGATTCCTAAGCTGCCCAAGACTATCACGGTGTATAGTGATAATTCGGGAGCTGTGGCTAATTCAAAGGAACCACGAACATACAGAGCAACAAAACACATTGAGAGGAAGTACCATATTATATGAGAGATCGTAGCAAGGGGTGATGTGCTGGTAGAGAAGATTGATATAAAAGATAATCTAGCGGATCCATTCACAAAAGCTCTGCCTTAGAAGGTCTAGGAGATGCATGTACGTAACCTTGGGCTGAGGGAAAAACCAGCCACATAGAATGATTGATGTAATAGTTAGATTAGTTTAGACGTGTTATACTCTGGAAAGCACCTGTATAATTCTTTGAGTATAAGTGGGAGATTGATGGATTTATACACTGAAAGAATTATGATTGGAATATTATGTACAAGGTCGATGGGTTAATATACTGGGAATCAAAAATGTTGTATGTTCATCTCCTGTCTGAATTAACAAACATGCATCGCAAACGCTCTTATCCTCTTATCTCGTCGATAGGGAGATCATACGGTGTGTAGTAGATCACGGAAGATCATATGGATTATCTGACCTAGCGAGATATAACTGGTTATCACAGCTGAGACAGTTCCAGGATAAACTGTTGGTGTAGGTTGCAGCATACGCAGTAAAAAAACATCTTATCTTGGATGGCTTGGCATGCTGGTGTGGGGAACCCATTGATAAAGACCTAAGTTGAGATCGATTCTTTTATCTAACATTAAAAGAATCTAGATCTTTATGGCTTGATGAGATCCTAAACCTAAATAAAGGTACAGAAATATACACAGGTTGTGTATCACTTTGAGTTGCAGTGAAAGGCTCTAGTTGAGCTTGTATATCTGTATCTTGGGTGATAGCAGTTTGTGTATGACTGTCAGGTACTAGAACAAGGTAACCACATCCAGTATAGGATGGTGACATTCCCTGAGCAGCTCCAAAGGTTTGTTATGTTATAGTCCTGCAGGCTAATAAAGTTCAAGCATAAGTGAAAAAGGCTTGAGTGGATTGAATAGGGAATATAAGATGTTAATTAATGAAAATGGCTTGTCAGAGCCTAAAACGTGGGGATATACCGAGCCCATGCAATCATACCTCAAAACGTGGTAGCAAATAGGTAAGACAATATTGATTCTCTGGTAGAATGAATCAATATTAATTAATTAATTATATTCTGGGTTGAATATGGGAATTAATTAATTGATAGGCCTTATTTGCTATTTTCATTCTGGTCCCTGGTCTGGCCCATGAAAACCCAGGCCCAATAGAAATCCAGAATTTCCTATAAATAGGCTTCAGTTTCTCAGATCTCAACACAACACGAGATCATAAGTTGCAACACAGCAAACCAGGACTTGGGAGCTGTGGTGATCGACTAAGATCTAAGAACAAGGAGGAAATTATGCTTCTCAATCGGGCAAGGAATCCGAAGGGAATCATCACCAGATATTCGGATTGGAGTTGGGATACAGATTAGAATATCAGATCAAGAGGATCATGTTCTTTCTTATCTCTCTCTTTGTTTTTGAAATTAATCTAATTAATTTCATAGATTTAATTCCTTAATCTGTTAGGAATATATCTTGGTGCGCGGGAAAAGGATTGAGGATCAAATCTCTGCGCACTACGTTCTTCAGTTTTCTACAATCCAGGTATTCCGTAAAACCCTCTTATGCATAAATCAATAGGATCATGCTATGATTAATTATAGGAATAGCAATATATTTTTTATATTCTAGTTAACGATCTCGACTAATGGATTAAGTGATTCAGTTCACAAATCCCTTCATTAGTCTTTTTCCGATCGGCCAGTCTGGGTTGTTGGCTAACCAATCTTTAGTGGTACAAGTTTTACCTGGTAATTTTGGCACTACCCCATCACAACTCAACTTAGACTGATTGCTAGTTTTTTCTTTGATAAAAAATAGTTTTCTTGGCATTAAATTGTGCGGGTTTCTCATGCATTGCATGACCTCCTTCAATCCTCTTGAGCCCTTTTTAAAAAAACATAAATTTTCTTCTTGCTCAAGTACTACTGATTTCAAAGAGTCACACTCAGTTTTAAGATTTTCAACTTTTTGAAATAAAGAAGTGTCAGCTTCTTTGAGTGTTGTAAGTTCCTTACTGACAGACCAAGATTTTTCAATCTCATTAGTCATAACTGAAACTTGATTTTTCTGTAAGGTATTTTCACCAGCCAAGACATTCTTTAAAACATAAAAATTTTCAAATACTATTGAAAGAATGTCTAAACTGACGTATTCTAAGTCAGAGCAATGCGACTCAGTTTCGTCTATGACGTATGCAAAGATAGTAGAAACTGATTGTAGTAGGTTTACCTGCTCATTTGAGGCAGTGAGTGCAGTCTCAGTCTTTGCCTCTTCATTAGTTTCTTCACCAAAGGCAACCACAAATGCAATGAGTGCATCTTTCTCGGATTCCTCATCGGATGAGTAGTAGTCGTCATCATGATCCAGGATGTCCAACACTTTGGTTCTGGTCAGCATGGCTTGTGCTACAACCTTTGATGCTCTTCGTACAAAAATATTTTTTAGCCTATTTGTCTGTTCTTTGTCCACCAGAGGACATTCAAATTAAAGGGGTTCGGAGAGTTGCATTGGAAGCAAGACTTTGGGGCTCTCTTGATGAATCTCTTTTCGTCAGTTTTAGGTTCTTCCTCTTTACCTTTGGCCTTTTCAAGGAGCTTTGATAATCTTCGCATTTTCTCCTCGAGCTCGGCCACTGATCTTTCACCTCCCTTACGATGAGATCCTGAAATGGATGGGATCTCCTTCTTTGTATTGCTATACTGAGTAGCTGGACGATCAGTCTAGAAGGTAATCTTGGGTCTCCACTTCGAGTCCCCATTCACAAAGTAGGTTGTGTTCTCATCCTGGGGGCTAGATGAGCTGGCTAATCTCAGAGCTTCATTTTTGTTCACCGTCTAAATATCTCATTCACGGGCTTGTAGTTGGGCGAACAATTTCTTCGTGGAAAGATCCTCCTCCTTCAAGTTGGTGGTTTTCACAAATCAATCCTCCTTGGGCATCTTGGACAGTATCCTTGCATGCAAATTAGTTGTTGAGTAGACTCTGTCCAAAGCCTTGAGCTCTCTTGCTATTGCGTTGAATTTGGCCTTCATTGACTTAATGGTTTCTCCAGGGATCATTTGGAACTATTTGTACTTGTCAACGCAAACTTGGAGTTTGTTCCTCCTCATTTGTTCAGTCTCTTAACAAAGACTACAGATGTACTCCCATACCTCCTTCGCATTATCGAACTGCATCACTTCCACAATGAGAGCTTATGGTAGGGAATACAGTATGACTTTGTGAGCTATTGAATTAAGTTGATTCCTCCTCTTGTCCTGTGAGTTCCACTCATTATAGTGTTTTTTGACTATTGTGGGATCCTCAGCTCCAAGCGGCGGGAGAACCTTCATGATCTTGATTGGTCCTCTCTCTAAAATGTCAACCATCATGGGTTGGAAGCTTTAAAGTTGTATTGTGGATATCTTCTTCCACGTGGCAAACTTTTCAACTGAGTACGAAAGAAGTTTGGGAATATTCATGATGAATATTTGATAACCTGTTTAAAAGGACAAGAAAAGTGCAAGGAAAATGGATCTGGTCCTAAGCGACTTTAAAACAATCAATTTCAAACACTTAGCTCAAGTAATAGTTAATCATTTTCAATGTATACTTCAACACTTGAGTGTTAAGTTTTAAAGATAAGTAAACTGATAACAGAAAGCAATAAAAGACACAAAGTTTATAGTGGTTCAGATACAAAAGTCCTACGTCCACTCTTCAAACAAAGTCTGGACATCCACTAAGTGTTGGATTACAGGGGGTTCCCAAGATCTATCACTAGCTAGTGAATGCCTCGTCCACCAATTCACTAGTTCACTCGCCCAGTCTTCTGTTCGTCCATCACTTCTCAGCTTTGAAGAGTGTGGGCACACCACGCAGCCTCATAGCCAGAAATTTGGTTTTTATAGTTGTACTTGGAACTGACTATTTGTGGCTAAAAGCCAGTGAGAGTCAAAGTACGTAGTATACTTATTGGGTGTGTTCTTTCTTGGAAAGAAAGAACACCAGAATGAACTAAAGAACAGATGTTCTGAGTCTCGTGTTCACTAAGTGACACACGGTAAGCTTGTAGAAAGCCTCGAACATTGAAATAGAAAAATGGCAGAGTTTTGGCTCACTTGAAGATATCTTGTTCCGAAGTTGAGGCATGCCTAGTCTCTTGAAGTCCTCGACTATTTATAGGTGACGATTATGAGATTTGATTAATAGAGCCATTTAGAAATAGATTGGAGGTTGTGAAATCCGATGTTTCTCTACCCAGTTGTGGATAAACACTTTTTCAGGAAACCTGAACCTGCTCTCGCTTTTTTTGACTCGGACGTTGACTATTCACCATTACATCAGAAGGATTGTATGATCAGTCCGAGGAATCTAGACTGAATTCTTGAGTTTGCAAACTATTAGGCATCTCCTATCATTAAGTTTGAACTTGTCAGCACCACTCCTTAGATGAGTCTTTTTTGTTTGTATACGCGAGTATTGAAACTAAAGATTCCATGCTGATGTCGTAAGTCTTGGCAAGTCCATGTTGGCTGAAGTTACTAGTGTGAACATTGATCCCCACACTGACAAGTTTGATATTTGAAACTGGTGAGATCAAGACTTAAAAGTTCCATATTGATGAATTTTCCAAACTTGTCAGTCCCACACTAATGCAGACTGATGCTCGTAGTTTGATCTGTTACATATTGATCTTTAGTTTCTGTGAGTCCACAACACATCCACATACTGATTTTTCAGTATGTCTTAGATATGCTCCAATTACAACTCGATTAAAAGACCTTACAGGACTTTACATTTATGAACAACAACTGGGGCTAATTGATCACTATAAAATCTACAGATTAATTATAGAAACAGTGGCAAATAAATTTGTAAACCCTAAGGTTATCGATCCAGGGGAATTGTGTGGGGAAATTATCCTATGTACTAATTATGGTTCTAAAATTGTTTGAGTGAATAGAAAATAAGTTTTGGTTTTATAAAAGTAAAGAAAACAATAGATTTTAGAACCATAATTAGTACATAGGATAATTTCCCCACACAATTCCCCTGGATCGATAACCTTAGGGTTTAAAAATTTATTTGCCACTGTTTCTATAATTAATCTGTAGATTTTACAGTGATCAAATTGGCGCCGTTGCCGGGGAATTGTTAGATTTTATCTTGTTACTAGTTCGTTCTAGGATATGCTGGATTGAGTTTTATTTTCCTGTACGTGTGCGTGTGTGAGTTTTTGTTTCTGCAATCCACGTCGATCGATGCCCCTTAGCATCGATCGACGTCGATCATCTTATTGCATCGATCGATGGACACCTTACGTCGATCGATCCGACCACTCTTTTGCATCTATCGACGTGATATCCACGTCGATCGATGCTGGACTGATTTTACTTATTTTTTGTGCAGGTGCATGAACACACGAGCCAAAGGAAAAACACTCGAAGCCTTTGTCCCTGAAATTGAAGCAACCTGCAGGAAAATCAAAATGAAAGGAAAAGACAAACAACGAGAGATGGCTGAGAATTTTGAAGCACCTCTGCAAAATATGACTCCCGAGGAGCAGAGGAAATTTGTGAATGTAGTACAACAACTTAGAGCACAACTACAAGCAGCCCAGGCTACTTAGGCAGAGCAAGCCGCAAGACTGGCAGAGTTGAACAACAGGCAGATTGTGGTTCCGCAAAGATCCATCTTGGATCGATTTCTTCCACAGCAAGCGGAGGCCGGATTCAGAGATGGCATTTATGCCAACAACTTCGAGCTGCGCACAGGCCTTATTCAGATGGTGCAGCAAAACTAGTTTGGGGGGAGAGTTGTTGAAGATCCATATACCCACCTCAACCAATTCATCGAGGTGTGTAACACTGTGAAGCAAAACGGAGTAACCCAAGATGTGATCAAGATGAGACTGTTCTCATTCTCACTCAGAGACGAGGCACGGTCTTGGATTGCTGGACTGGATAAGAGTCAGATCGGGACATGGGAGGAGCTTCGAGCAGAGTTCCTTACCAACTACTTCCCACCGAGCCTGCTGCTGAAGAGG